>PVJX010013241.1:0-47954 GCA_004027295.1 Dolichotis patagonum
CTGGGTCAGAAGGGAAAGTAGAGGGGGTGCAGGCACCAAAGAGGACTTCTGTGGACTGAGATCAACTAAGCAGGAGATGCAGGGGGACACTGGCAGAAAGGGAAGGAGAGACCGAGTTTGGGGTGCTCTTGGAGCCAGCTGTGCTCGGGCTGCCAGTCTTTCTGATTCTCCCCCAGACAGTGGTGGCTGGCTTTGCTGATTGTGGCTCAGGGAGCCAGGGGAGAGAAGGAGGTTGCTGCTGGCCTCCAGGAAGTAGCCAGGAAGTGGTGCCTTGGGGGTCACTTGCAAGGGACCCTTCTCCAGGGAAAGCCAGGAGGTGTGAACAGAGGGGGTAAAAGTGGGACAGAAGTGGGAGAAATTGAGTGAGAGGAGAGAAAGTCCCCAGCAGAGCATAACAGGGTGGTGGTGTCAGGAGCCATGAAAATCCACAAGAACAGACTGGAAAACCAGGCCTGGGCTTCTGCCGAGGGGCTCAGCATGGGACACAGGCTCGGAGCCCAGTGTGGGTGGCAGGGTGTGAGCAGGAGCCGTGGTCCGGACCACACGTGGGTGTCGGTACCATCGAAGAGTGGGTTCCAGTTAGAGTCCAGCCTCACGGTGTCACAGGATGATTTTCCAACATCCTGTCCCCAAATCCTGGGACCTGGGGAAAGATTTTGCCTTTGCTGAAGTCGTTTCTGGCATCCACATGAGGGCCCTGTCGTGCCTGTGGGAAGGACGTGGAGACTTGGGGGCAGAGGCCAAGGAAGGTCTCAGGATGGGGGGCAGCAGACGGACTCTGAAGGGCAGGTTCGCCCCATGGCGAAGCTCTGGCATGGAACTCCTGGCTTGGGGAGCCTGCGTAAGCCTCCGATGTGTCCGGGGGTTCAGCAGGAGCCATGGTACATTTCTGAGAAATGGAGTGACCAACCCGATGTGCCATGTGCAGAATCAGGGCCCAAGGTCGGGAGGTCAGACCTGACCCACACCTTCCTCGCCCTCTTAGCCAAACACAGCCTGAGATGGCAATGACCCCACTGCTCTGGGCCCGGGAAACTCCAAGGTGCCTTGGTGTGGGTGGCTGTCACCGTACTCCGCTGCACACACCAATAGGGTCGCTATGCCTGAAAACCAGAGGTCAGCTGAAGGCCAACTGAAGATTTGCTCCTTGCTTCCAGATTTTGAAATAGCAGATTGTACACAATTTGCTGTCTCCCGCCAAGGTCTCTCCTCACGCATTTGCTAGGGTCTCGTTTTACAATTTCCGTTCTTTTAATTGCACAGCGGTGATTGTGTTTGCACCCCAAAGGGCCTGTTGTAGCCTGAACACTTTACTTGTCAGCCTATCGGCCTCCTCCGCCTGCATCCGGGTCCCCGGGGTCCCCGGTCCCGAGACTCCCGGGACTGGCCGTCCCTGAGGGGGATGCCACTGCGGACAGCACTTTTGTTTTCTTGGCAGAAACGTGCTGGTAGGGAGACTCCAGTCGCGTCCTGAATATAATACGGCTCAACCATCTTAAGTATTCCAGACAGGAAAAGTTTTTTGTCAAAGCCTCTGACAGTTTAAACTTTAAGGCTTCAACAAAACTTTTAAACTTTTAAACTTTGAACTCGTTTGAACCTCTTGTGATTTATGAATTATTAAATGTACCACTGCAAGCCACGGGCTTTCTCTTTAACCAGCAAAGCTTTCTGCTTAAAAGCAACTGAGCGGGGTGGGGGTGTGGGTGGAGGGGAGGCAGGGTGTCAGGGCCTCAAATCCGGGAGACGCCAAATCCGGGAGATGGTTGGAGCCAGGGGCCTGAACCAGGATTCCTGGGGGAAAAAACGGAGGAAAGAACATTACATTTTACTAACAGCAGAAATCAGTGATCCACATAGCTTTAACTAAGAGTTGAGGTAATATATACACATATTATGTGTGTGTGTGCACCATATATTGGTGACAAAATGTACATAGTACAAATTTACCATCATAACCATTTTTAAGCGAACAAGTCATTGGTGTAGAGTGCATGCGAATTATTTTTGTACCACTCTCACTATTCCCTTCTAGAAGCTCTTTGTTTGAGACAGGGTCTCACTATGTTGTTCAGGCTGACTATGGTTGACCTCAAACTCAGTGTGATCCTCCTGCCTCAGCCTTCAGAGTGCTGGGATTATGGCTGTGCACCACCACGCCCAGAAATTCTGAAGTTTTTCATGTTCTCAAATAGAAACACTGTCTTCTCATTCTTTTCTCCCAACCCTGGTCCTCCAGATTCTTTTCTCTGCATAAATTTGGCCAATGCAGGATGTCATGGAGGTGGAACCATGTGTATGGATGTGTGAGGAGAATGTGCACACATGCAAATACTGTACAATTCCACTCCCAGGAGGCACCTAGAACAGTCCAATAATATGAGTATTTATTTTAAGCAAGTTTATAATAAAGCAACAAGTATGAGGAGGAAGATACTAGGTAAGGAAAACATATCTGAGGTTCTCTTCTGCATTTCAGACAGAATTGAAAGGATAGCCCAATTATATAATGTATATATTTATCAAGGTCATAATATAGCAATAGGCTTGAAGCAAAGAGTACTAGGTAAGGAAAAATCTGTAGTGTGTGCATTTCAGAGAAAATTGACAAAATAGTCAAAAATACCTATCATACTCACGTAAGTATATGTTACGACATTCAAAACACAGCAGTGAGAGTGTGAGGGCCTTAGGCACAGGAAAATCAGAAGCTTATGCATTTCAGACAGCACTGAGGGATGCCTCAAACGGAGCTGAGAGAGAAAGAACTGGAGGAGTTGCAGCCCCACCTGCAGGAGCCGCACCTGGCCAGTCCGGGGCTGTGGTCCTCGAGGGCGAGCGAGTCCTGCCTCAGCCTGCAGCTGGCCACACCGTGGTGGGCCCCCAACGTGGAGATTTTATTGCTCTGTTAGTGGCTCTCAAGGACTTCGTAACCAGCTCTCAGAAAACCCTTTCACCACGCAGCATGGAGTGTAAACGCCTATAAATCTCAGCAGCAGCCCGACAGCCCCGCTGGCCGCACGGCTCGGCCTGTTCCCGGGAGAGCACCGGGCCGGTGCCTGACGGGCGGGCCATTTTGCTCACTAATGTCCACCGTGACTCACTGCAAGGTCTGGGGGAGCCACGGCCACCAGGAAGAGGACGTGGGTTCCTTGGGGTGGGGGGGACTGGCTCCACCAGGGTGCTGGCCCCAAGGGGAAGGCTGCTTGCCTCACACTGGTCACTGCCCCCTGAGTGTCACTTGCTTGCCCCTTTTTGACCTCGGGCCCAGCCTGTCCTGTGCCCCCAGGCAGGCAAACTTGCCCGGAAGTTGCTTAAGTTACTGTTGGGTCTGCTTCGCTCTCTCACCCTGGGCGAATGTGCACACCCTCCAAGGCTGAATTTCTGGGACTGGGGCCATATCCTCCAGGACTTTGGCAGTAGCCTGAAAGGCAGGAGAAGATCTGGCTTGCAGCTAGGGTTCTGCCCTTTCTGCTGCAGCAGGGACCAGGACCTGGGCACCATGGCCAGGTCGGCCAGCTGCCCAGGAGGATGCCAAGTGTCAGTAAGACATGGGTGCAGAGCTGGGCACGTGCTTCCTGTTTGGGCGAGAGCTGGGCAGGGCCCTAGGTTCGAGAGAGCTTATGTGGCAGGATGGATCTGTCCAAGGACCTCTGTGCCAAGTCCAGAGGTCCCCAATGCGCCTGCCAGTCTGTCCCTCACCTCTGTCCCCACCCTGTTCACCAGTGGCCAGAGAGCGCTGCCCCTTCTCTCCCTGACCCACTTCAGCCCTGTGGTCAAACTAGGAATCTGAGTACCTGCTAGATGTGGGTGTGGCAGGTGGCTCTGGCTTAGTGTCTTTGCGGGTGACCAAGGGCCTTTGGCACTGAGAAGAGGACGAGGAGGAGCAGTCCTGAGGCTAGCAAGTGGGGAGGTTCGAGGGAAGAAGCCTCTGGAAGGTCCCTGCCGTCTGGAGGAGCACGAGTGCTGGCTCCGCCCTCGACTGCAGCTGCCTTTCAACCTCAACGACTGTGCAGCCGGACCACTGTGGGGACTGAATCCTCCTCCCTCGGAGACCGCAGGCAACGGGCTGAAACGCGAGGTGACTTAGTCACCTCAATGGTAAGCTGCAGACAACGATAATAGTACCAGACTGCCCTAAAGTGCTGCCCTAAAGATCAGCTGAAACCAAATGCGCTTTTAGAACAATGTCTGGCATTTAGTAAATGCCATGAGACGACAGACACACACACAGACAGACAGTGATCCCCATCAGTGCAGATCAGGAGGCTAAAACGCAGAGAAGAGGTTCCTGGGTGATGGCAAAGTGGAGGTTTGAGCCTTGGTCTCTGACAGTTTTGCCTGTGGTCACCTCAGCCAGCGGGCGAAGCGGGTCCAGGAGTGGAAGGTGACAGTGTGAGGGTGATGTTGAGCAGCTGCTGGACCTGTCGCACGCGTACACTGTACTGGGCACCTCCCGTACTTTGTGATTTGATTCTCACCACAGCCTTTGAGTTCGGTCCCGCGGACTCTGGGGGCTGGTGGAGTAGTGTCCCTTGGAGTTCGTGTCTGCCTCCGAGTGTGACCTGTCCAGAAACAGCATCTTCGCAGACGTCAGTCGCAGATGTCCTGAGGGACTCAGGTGTCAGAAGGCCACAAAGAGACCGAGGGGTGCACAGAGAATCTAGATGAGGGCAGAGACAGACTAGAGGGACCCCAGGAAGCCTAGGGTGGCCAGTGCCACCGGCAGCTGGAAAGTGGTCCTTCATAGGGCTGGTGGAGAGTGCGTGGCCCACCCACCCACGCCTTGATTTCAGATTTCGGGCCCCCAGAACTGTGACAATTAGGTTTCTGTGGTCTGAAGCCATCTGTCGGGTAGCGCTTTGCTTCGACATCCCCGGGGCAGGAATGTACCCCTGGGGGACACACAGCCCTAGAGCCAGGCACACTGCAGGTGTCCAGAGCGTGAATGCGTTTCTTCTTCTGGTGAGCCAGCGTCACCTGTCGCATCGCCTGCAAGCCAGGCCACCGGCTCAGGGGGTAGAGTCTCAGCCTCACTCTTCGAGAGTTCAGAGTTTGGCGAGCCCTGAAACACACCCATGAATCCAGCAGTGTGGCCTGGTGTGAAGGAGCCACTGCCAGAGAGGGGGGTGCAGGAGGGGCAGAGGGCGCAGGGGCAGAGCCCGGAGCCTGACGGTGGCCTCGCCTTGCGGCAGAGGGAGCAGCAGTGTGAGCACAGAGGTGCCCGGAGTGCTGTGCACTCTCCAGGGGACTCTGGACTCTCCTCCCTCCCTTCTTGGCACTTTCTGAAGCAGTTCTGGGAGTCCTCTTTTGTGAGTGTCTGTACTTGTTCTGTGCTTGGTGGCTTGATTGCTGAACTGACTCAAAACATCTACTTTTCCTGGTCACTTGACTTTAGGGAAGGGCCAGAGGTCACACAGTGCTGCATCTGATGAATCAGGTTGATGGGGACCCTCTGTCATGTTTTTATTTGGCAAAAACTTGTAAATGTAAACCGCTTCAGAAAGCAGCGGGAAGGACGGGCTGGCTGTCCCTGCGGTGAGGGGAGCATCTCGAGGGGGCTTCCGAGAATGAGGCTTTTACTGTAATAACATTGTCACACTCGATCGCAGCCAAAGGGCCGAGAAGCAATACAATAAAATTTTAAAAAGTTAAACACTCACTGTATTTTCCCCGTCACACCACGTACGTGAGCGACCGAGGAAAGGTCTGTTCTTGTTAGGTGCAGACGCAGCACGTCCTCGATATTTCGGACCTGGGCTTGGCTGGCTGTAAGAAGGCAGGACGGGGGACGGCTGGGCTGCTTCATTTTCATTAGGGGACCTCTAGGGCAGCAGGGCCAGAGCTCACCCGAGAGTCACACCCCACGAGCCAGAGCTCAGCGCCAGCAGCAGACTGAGGTGAGGCTGGGGTGGCCCCCGCCCGCACACCCGGTCTCCCACACTTCTTCTTCAGTAGTCTTGTGACTCGTGAGCTGCGTCCTTGGGGATGGAGGTGGGTGCTGGGAGGGGGTTGCTGCCGACGTCTTCCCTTCTGAGTTGAGACTTGAAGGAATCTAGCGGCTGACCGCTCCTCCGGCTCATTCTGAAGTTCTGATTTTTGGGGCCGGTGGCCTCACGAGGTGACGCGGCTCTGTCAGTAACGTGTGCCAGCGCTGGGCACTCTGGGCGGACGTTGTGATTCTCCGGTCGACCCCCTGTCTTGCCCATCTTTCCTGTCCACCAGCAGGCCTGGGCCAGGACCCACTGAAGACACAGAGGCACAAGGGCAGGCGGTGAAGGCGTCCAGCACAGCCCCCTGGCACAGAGGCTGTGCGCAGGAGGCTGCTCCTTAGCCTGGCGACTCGGTCACTTCATAGCCCCCGGAGCTCCCAGAAGCGGCTCAAACAAGGGCTTAGTCCTGTGGCATCTCGTCACACACAGGGGCTTTTATCCTGGGGGCTTCTGCATGCAAATGATCATTCCGAAGCCGTCCAACAGATCTTGTTACCATGGAGGACGATGTCTGTCTCTGAAGTTGGCCAAGGTGGCAGGGCACAGGTCAACCCAAAGCCGTTGTGTCCTTAGGGAGC
Organism: Dolichotis patagonum; assembly: GCA_004027295.1. Lineage (NCBI taxonomy): Eukaryota > Metazoa > Chordata > Mammalia > Rodentia > Caviidae > Dolichotis > Dolichotis patagonum. The sequence continues at coordinate 6,572 of PVJX010013241.1, forward strand.
AGGATTCCGATGGCTTTCCTTACGGGGGGGGGTAACGCTGGGCTTTGACCTCCGGGCTTGTCCCAAGCAGGGGTCCAGGGGGCCGGGACGAGAATGGAGGCGTTCAGTAATGTCACTTGTGCGGGCAGGAAGAAGCAGGGGGCATGTGTCCCTGGATGATCCCCAGAGAGGACCATCTGTCTCCAGTTCTCCGTCCTGGTTGCTCCCGTTCTCACCAGTGAGTAAACACAGAGAAGGACACAAAAGCGGAAGGAGCGCGCCTCAGTGACTCCAGTCAGCTGTTTCTGCAGCCAGGGCCGGCGGGAGCCAGGCCACTTCAAACGCTGGCTCTCTCCAGGTGGGAGTTAAAATATCGGTGCAAGGGGGAGACGGGGGTTTTGGAAGGAGATGGTGATCGTGCTAAGCCAAGGAAACAGAGGAGACAGGGCTGATTCTGCAGCAGAGAGACGTGTTCGGAGAGCAGGGGACCGCTCTGGCCTGAACCTAGAAGGTAGAGATGGCCCAACCGGCAAGCAGATGTCTTCTGGCCCAGAGATCAAAGCCCCTGGGTTTGGAAGGCTGTCACGGTCCGTTCTGAAGCTCGTTCCGTCCTCCACATGGATTCGTGGAAACGAGGGAGGGAGTGTGACTGCAGAAGCTTTGGTGGAAAGAGTGAAACCCTTGGAGATGTGGCAGTTTGGATTATTTTCCCTGGGAGATGAACAGCAAGTGGGGCGAGGTCTGTGCCAACCGAGGGTTGTCAGGAAGGAGTCCCCAGGGCTTCCCACCGGAACCTCGCAGGGTTGCATTTTGGAGGTGGCCCTGGGATTTGGAAAGGGTGATTCTTCATCGGTACCAGCCCGGTCCACGTATCATTCGAAGATCAAAAGATGGAGGCTGGGGCTTCACGCCAGAGAAGTAGCCCATAAAGTGCTGGGTTAAGCACAGAGGGAAGAACTTTGGCAGGAACCCGCTCTCACTACACAGGGATAAGTACCCCAAGTAAAGGACCCAGGAAAAACCTCCAGAAGCCAGAACCATGCGTATTTTTCAAACAAGGTGAAAAGAGACCAGCCACCGTGGTGACGACCCTAATCAAGTGACCTTTCCAGCAATGAGGCGTGTGTGTGGGGCCACCTCCTCAGGGACAGTGCGCTGTCGCTGGGGTGTCTCTGGGCCTGCGTGGTGTCCTCTCCTCCCGCCTCTTCCGGACTGGGGATCGTTTAAAACAGCCTCTTCCTGACCTCATCAGCAGTTCAGGTCCGAGGCTTTTAAAGATTTCCTTGCATCTCAAGCCATGAGGTGGCTTTCAATGGCAGCTGCATCTGCAGCCACCAAAGCAGGGACACTCGGCGGGAACCAGGGGACGGAGGGCACAGGGTGTGCACCATGGGGACGTGGGAAACCAAAGAAGTGAAGGGAATTCAGGAACCAAAACCAAGCAAAATATTGGGTTAAAAAGGAGTCCCCTGGCTTACCATGCAGCACCCTAGTTCTCTGGTGTGGTCACGAGTTCTTGGTGGTCTGTGCCTGTGACCTCACAGGCCACTGTGCCGCCCTCTCAGACACGACAGCCTGTAGTTTCCCCATGGGGACTTGAGAGACCCCGCATCTCTGTGTAGCTTTGTCCCTCAGCCTGGCAGCTGGCTTCTCCCTACTGGTCCCACAGAGGGAGGGGGGTGTGTGGGACGGCAGCTTCTGTCCTGCTCACCAACTGTCTTACTTTTCTCATTGCTGGGACAAAATACCCAACACCCAGAGTTAAAGCAGGAAAGGTTTATTTAGCTCACAGTTTGTAGAGGTTCCAGCCAGAGATGCCTGGCTCTGAGGCAGGTGACTGGCAGAGGGGCATCGAGGAGGAGAGACAGGGGTTGGCAGGTGAAGGCAGCAATGCAATGAAGCAGCAAGCAGCAAGGCACAAGTGGCAACAGTGGCTTCTGTCTGCCCATTTATAGTTTATCTAGGGTACCCCCCCCTTAGCCTTGCACCCAGAACCACGCCAAACCAACTGGGGGACTAATTTAGTAGTCATGCACCCTTAATGCCAGCCACACACGCTAGATCCAGCTACCTCTGGAAAGCTGCCCTAGGATCCCATGAGGGTTTGAGGGGACGTGGAGACATGAGTTGTAACTGACCCTCTGCATGATCTCTGTGGCTTGGATGCTTTGATGGAACCAGGGCCATGCTGGCGAGGTCCTCTTGGCCAGGGACTAATGGTGGCTCCTGGTCAACAGCCCGCCAGGACCCTACAATCCTCCCGGATCTGAAATCTGTTGGTGACCACGTCGGTGGAAAGGGACCCTCCCCCGAGCCCAATGGCCGCCTTGTGGGAGAGCTGAGTGGGGAAGATGTCATGGGGAGGTCACGTGCACGGGCTGTCCAGGCGTGGCAGTCATGCGTAATGTGCCAGGTGGCAGTGGGCACCTAATGCAAACTTTCTAGGATTTCAGGGACATAGAGCCTTGCTGATGGCTTTCCTGATTCCCTGCAAAGCCCGCCCCTTCCTCCTGCCAGCCCGGCTCCCTCCTAAGACAGAGCGAAAACTTGACATCTTTAGAAAGCCTGCCCACCTTCCCTGGGCCCTGCCTGCCCTTGGATTTGACCTCCTTCCGCCTTGGCCCAGCTGGATCTTACAGAGACCAGCTTGCTACAACCTTTGTCTCTTTTCTAGCACTTTCCATAGACATCGAGGCAGGACCCCACCCCTAAGTCTTGAAAGGGAAAACTGGCTTGCTGGCTGGGAATGGAGACCCTTCTTCTACCCTCATTGTGGTCCCTCAAGGTTTAGAATCGTACCCCGTGGAGAAGTTACTGGACCGCTAGTGAGTTCATTCCTATCTACCCCTTCCAGGGCAACCCGAGGCCAGAAGGAAGACACTAAGACACATGCACAGTCGTGGGGAGCCAAGGGGTCCTACGCCCAGCCAAGACGCTGTTCACTGGAACAAAGGCCACACCCAGAGCTCAGCCCCGTTTTCATTGATTCTCCACCAGGGGCGTGACCGGGGGTGAGTGACAGCGAGAGTGGCGGGAGTACGTGACCACGTGACCGCCTGCCGTGAGCCGGGCCAGTAGGCCTGAGGTCACCTCTGCGATGGGCAGAGGGCAAGAAACGCAGAGCCAGCAACGTGCATAACACAGGAGAAGCCTTTCACTTAGGGGATCTTTGCACCACGCCACTGACGGTCCGTAAGGGCGCATGACCGTTGCTGGGTAGAGTCTAAGCGTTCTCCCCACCACAGAAGGGTGCGAAGTAGCTCATATGTTCAGGCTTGACTTAGTGATTCTCCAGTGTGTACCTATTTCAAAACATGGTGCATGTTATAAGTATATGTAATAGTGATTTATCAATCAAAGATAAAATATAAAAAAGTACTCTCCTACTGCCAGTTTTGGGTAGGGATGGCATTGGGGGAGCAGAAGCCCAGAAGATGAAGGGGGTTGGGCAGAGGAGGGGCTCCCCCACTTTGTTTTAGTACTAAGGATTGAACTTGGGACTTTCCTACGATCTCTAGACGTTTTCTTTTTTATTTTGAGAAATGGTCTACCTAGAATTTCCAGACTGAACTTGAATTTGTGACCCACCTGCCTCGGCCTCCCAAGGTGCTGGTGTTTCAGGTGTGCACCACGGAAGCCAGCTTCCCCTGCTTTTCCTCTGAGAGAGGGGACTCTGGCAGGAGCCTTCGGCCTCCTGGGCGGTGCTCAGGCTCTCCCGGGTCAGCGTGTTATCCCAGTGGGGAGCTTCCGGCACTGGGCCCACAGTGCGTGGGGGGTGCAGGGCAGCAGTGCTGAGCCCCAAGTTCCCGGGGTCCTGTGAGTGCTGGGCAGGAGGTGGCGTCCTGCAGCGTCTTCCAGGAGAGGCAGGAAGGGCATGGCCTGAGGCACAAAGAGGACGATTGGAAGGAGGGGTGTCCCACGGTCCTGGGGTCACAGATGGCTCAGGCTGCGCTGACCCTGCAGGCTCTGCGCAGTACGACTGGGATCCCGGGGAGCGTGGCCACCACCTGGCGCACACCTGGGGGCGGGCTGAGCCTGAGCAATGGGGGCAGTGCAGAGGCGAGGGTGCCGGCGGGGTCTCTGCTCCTGCAGGCGAGGTGTGCAAGCAGACGCTTGTCACTAGAGGTGACCGCAGGTGCCCATCATGTGGCGCGTGCCCTCCTGCCAGGCTACCTCAGTACCAGGGGGGACAGCTCACACCAGTGTGTCCCCAGAGAGCCTCTGAAGGGTGCGCCAGGCATCAGTCCTTTCTGGTGTTGTCTGTGGATTTGAAAGATGTCCGAAGCAAGGAAGGAAGGAGCAAGCAGGTGACAGAACACGGAAAGACGCCCACCTTCTCAACCCAGTGGACAGCAGTCCAAAGTCCTCTGTCATCCTTAGCTGGCTGAGGGATCTCTCTGCCTCAGAAACATAATTGGTGACACACCTGCAATCTCAGCACTTTGGAGGCTGAGGCAGGAGGATCCTCAAATTTGAAACCAACTTGGGCTACGTAGTGGGTTCAAGGCCAGCCTGAACTACAAAGAAAGACTTTGTCTAAAAAAAAAAATCAACTGGTTTTCTACTAGAAAGCAATACAAGTTTACCATAAAAAGTTAGAGAATATGGGAAAGAACAAGACAGAAAAACATTGCCCATAGCTAAAACCTTTGGAGTCCCCACCATAATTGTATTTTAACCCATGGAAACTTTTTAATGAAGTTTTAATTATATAATAAATATAATTGAACTGTTTCTTTAAAAATTCCTATTGATACGTAAGCATTTTAGAAGTTATTTTAAAACTTTGTAAGCTTTATTATTATTGCCTTTTTACCCAATTTCTTGGATTATACACAAATTACTTGTTTTTATCTTGTGTAATTTAGTAATGTAAGTGTTTCAGGCAATGAGTTTTCCTTTGGGAGAAGTCTGTGTGGGAAATGGTATATTTTCTGTCTTCTTAATTCATATATCAAATTTGATTTAAGAGTTGTTTATAAAATAGCTTCAAAGTTTCTAAAAGGTAAGTTTTATTCATCAGATATCGCTTACTAGTCTGACTGGTAGTTGTATTATTCTTTGCTATGTGTTTTTTTTCAGTAGTGGGGATGGAACCCTGGCCCTTTGCACTGAGCATTGTTTGAATGTTGAGTCTCACAAGCTGCTACGTGTCCCAGGAGGGCCTCGGACTTGTGATCTTCCTGCCTCAGCCTCCTCCAGTCCTGCAATGCGAGCCTGCACCTGGCTCTGGGCGGGTATTTTCAGTGAAGTGATTCATGAGCGTCGTCCTGAGAGTCCTTGTTCCTCAGCTCCTTCCCTAGACTGTGGATTCCCGAGAGGGGCTGAGACCCACCAGTGGCCTGAGGTCAGGCCCAACTTGTCGCACAAGAATTTCAGTATGTCCTATACTTGCCTGCACCCTTGGTAGGAATAATATGAGTTTATTCTTCCAGACTTAGGCCAGAAGACGTTTTCTGATATTTGGGAAAGTCAAAGAATCACTGCTCGGCTGGACCCCAAAATGGCGGGGGAGCCACCGGCCTGGCTGCTGCCGCCTTCTCTCAAGTCCAGATGTGGCTCCAGATGTTGTTCCCGTTGCTGATCCCCACTCACACCTGACGGCCACAGCAGGTCCCGTGGTGAGGCCTGGGCGTGGCGACAGCAGGGAGCCCGGGGGCTAAGGAGGGGTCCCCATGACCAAGCGGGGGCTCAGAGCCCGGGCAGTGGGAAGAGGAAAGGCGGGAGGTGTCCCTTGTGCTCCATGGTCCTCTCCCAGCCTGCTCCTTCTGGGCAGTGCTTGTTCACCAGTGGACGTGGCTTCCTCCGTATTGTCCTCTCTCTCTTGGTGGCTGTCATTCGCTTACATGAGAGACACAAGTGGCTGCCAGTGGTGGCTTCCCAGGCCCCTGTGAAGGCTCGGTGACCTGCTTCCGTGCTGGTGCCCGGGGTCACTGCCTGCCTGCCTGCCTGTCCAGGGCCGTCCCTGGGTGGACACGGAGCTGGATGAATGCGTGTGCCTCTCGTCATCTTTCTGTCATACTGTGTCACCGCCTGGCTTCTTTTCCCTGTGGTCCTGTGGTCCTGGGGCTCTGTGGCCAGCCAGCTGTCCCCTGGTGACACCCAGGCTGGCCAGGGCCTGCTCTTTCTGCTTCCTGGCCTCCTCCAGCTCACCCTTGGCCTGTGTGTCTTCTTCTGTCTCCCGAGCCTGAAGGGGGCATCCCCCAGCCTGTCATCTCCCACTGGGTGACAGCCAGGACAAATGCTGGGTTTTTAGGTCTTGGGCGATGAGATTGGGCCCCTGGGTCCCTGCCACGTCTTCCCAGCCTCCCTGGGAGGGGAGGGGCACAGCCGTGGGCACCCCTGTGGTACCCTGGAGTCCCCAGAAAGAGCAGTGGAGTTTAGACAGGAGGGTGCAGGCCAGGGGCTCCAGGATGAAGCAGGCTGCACTCGACCCTGGCTTTGGGAAGCGTGGCTGAGTGCAGAGCTGGGGACCATCCTGAGGTCACCCGGCCCCGAGGATCTTCAGTAGCCGCCTTGGCCTCTCACCTTGGTCACGGCTCTGGGAGGCGTCTGTTGGTTTCTGGCTGAGCAGGTATGGCCTGCGGGGAGGACCCCGTGCGCTTGGTGAAGAGCTTCTCCTCCTCGACGTCCTCCTCCAGCCCCTCGTGGGAGCGGACTTCCTGGATTCTCTGCCGAGCAGCCTCTGTCATCTATCTCCCATCCATCTGTGTATCTCTGTCCATCTTTCAATCATATGTCCTTGGACATCCATCCACGCATCCATCCGTCCATCCATCCATCCATCCATCCATCGTGTATCTCTGTCTGCCCACCGATCAGACCTCTAGCCATCCACTCTCTGTCTCCCTCTTCTGCAGTCATCTGCTCATTCTGTCAGGCCTTTACCCAACCCATTTTCTGAGCCCACTGGCTTCCCAGGAATCCCTAAAGCCTGCTTTCATTGTTGCCAACTTTTCCTGGCTCAGGAGCCAGGAGTTTCCTATTATAGACGAATTTGGGAAGGGACTTTCCTTCCACTCTCGTGTTGTCAAGTGTGTCTTCCAGGGGAGTCTCAAGGAGACTTGTCACTGACCCAGCATCCCCACGAATGCCACAGCCAGAGTGAGGAGCCCGGGGCCTCTGACTCCATGCACACATTTCCTGCACGCCACAGGGCCTCTGAGCCGAGGTGCATGAGCCCTCACACGCACACACATGCTCACGCATCCCTCTCTAAAGACTAAAGAGGCAGACACGAGGTCCCCTTAGCAGTCCTGAGGCTGCCAGAGACTGGAGCTCCTCAAACGCCCAGTGGTTGGTGCAGGGAGGAATCTCAGGGGCTGAGGGTCAGTCTGGGAGGAGGAAACAGCTGGCGGCACGGGAGTGCTCGCACAGGGTGCCGTGGGCCAGGAGGTGCACGCAGCACTGCTCTTTAGTACGGACCAGGAACCTCCGGAGACTTTCAAGTTGACCTGCACCCTACAGAGCTTGGCGACAGCTCCTGGGGCTGCAGCTGCCTCTGCAGTGAGCTCTATCCATCGGTCCCAGGTCAGGGACACATGCCTTGGTGGATGAATGAAAACCAGCCCTGGCGGGGTCCAGATTGTCCTAGGGCTTTGATTCCTCTTCTTACATCTGGGGTTGCTGCACATGACCCCAGCGCTGCACCCTGGCACCTCCGAGTCCCTGTGCTGCTCCTCCTGCTGTCTCTGTCCCCCCAGGCTGGGGCCAGCACCTGCCCATCATGAGCATGATGGCTGTCCCTGCTGGGCACTGGGACACCACTGCCACGCTTTAGTCTGACAGCGGCAGTGGGCTGCTATTTTTAGCTTTGCATGGGAAAGGAAGCAGGGAGAAAGCAGCCAGCCAAAAAGCTTTTCTGGGGCATCTGCCATTCCCGCTGACATGGAGTGGCGGCGGGGGACAGGGAGGTAGAGACATCTCCGATGCCCCATTAAACACCATGGATCTCCCTAGGCTGCCCTGAGATTGGGTTGGGGAGGACAGCTCTTTCCAGTAGGACAGATATTCCCTGCCTGCCATAGGCAGACGGGAGGGATTCGGGGCGGAGATGCAACACAGGGTGTCCTGAGGAAAGGATGGGGTCACCAGGGGCATGGAGCTGGCAGTGGTAGCCATGCTGGGGGACAGGAGGGGCCTGGCTGCAGGTGATGGAAGGGGACACAGAGATAATAAGGCAGGAGACTGGAAGTAGGGAGGCCAAGTGATTGGTGGCTCTCGAAGAACAAGAGACTCGGGGGAGATGGACAGACAGCAGGTGGGTGGACGGGCAGGGAGGAGAGAGGTGCATGCAGGGACCTGGGGTGCATTGGGGTGGGCGTTTGGGAGCCTGGGTTGCAATCAGGGCAAGAAGCCTGCCAGGAAAGGGGACAGCAGGTGAGGCCCGTCCTTCGGAGACAGGAAGTGCCAGGCAGTCCTCTGGCCTTGGGGCAGTGTGGCCTAGAGAGGGGCAGGCTCCAGGCCCCGAGGTGACTCTCCCGACTTCCGGCCATGGCTGTGACCCCACACAGCAGGACAGGGTGGTGGTGCTCATTGCGCTTGCTGGCCTCCTGCCAAGGAACGTGGCTGTGCTCTCCGGGAAAGTCGTGATGTCCCTGCTGGGAGAGCTGCTGACACCCGGGACAGAGGAGGCTGGGGATGCTGAGGGCTGTGCTGGGCACTTTGTGTCCCCGATGCTGACCACTCATGACCTGATGAGACGTGAGCTTCTGTGACAAGCAGAGAAGGTTTGGGACCAGAGTGGGCTCAGCTGATTCCGATGGACAGGGGCGATGGGTTGGTGACACTTGGCTCCTTGCAGGGTGCGTGGGGGCCGACTGAGCCTGGAGCACCCTGTCGGGTGTGTGAGGCTGCCCTCAGTAGATCACAGTGACCCACAGCCCACTGCGTGAGGGGGACTCAGTGCTGGGCACTGGGCACTCACAGAGCCTCTGTCCAGGCGTGGACAAAGCTCGCATAGCCTCAGTGACACGGTGACGCACAGCAAAGCCCTACAGTAGGTGTTGGGAACACACAAGGCATGTAGCCAGGTCCTCGGGAGTGTCCCCTCCTTTCCCCCTCCCTTTCAATCTCGTGGTCTCATTCACGGCTCTTCACTGCCGCCCACTGAGCCTCCATTTCACACCTTCATTTCTCCTCTCCACTTCCTCTTCTCCATCCGTGGATGCACTGCCATGTGCCCGCTGCTATTCCGTCCAGAGCTCACGTCCGGCATGGCGACACCAACCAGCAGGCTAGGGCAGTGTGGCCTGCTGTAGCACCTGGGCACAGGGTGCTGTGACAGCGGGCCAATGGGAGGCCACTCAGCCTCGGAGGCCAGGAACTTTTTTTATTTTTTTGTAATTTTTATTTTAAAGATAATAAAATCAAGCAAAACAAACCAGTGTAAGTGATACAGGGCTTCAAAACAAGACAGCAGGACATCAACAATGGTTACCATAGTGCCTCTTGCTGTCTTCAGAACAGCTGCCCATACCTTTGGACACAGGAAAATCAAACAAAACAGAACAGAGTACAACTGATAGAAACAAAACAATGAATGCAACACAGGACTTCCAAACAAGATAATAGTAAATCCAAAATGGCTACCACAATATAGCTTGTTATCTTTGAAATAGCTGCCCATGCCATTGGATACAATAAAATCAAACAACAGAAAATAAAACTTAACCTAAAAAAACAATGAAAATGATACAGGACTTCAAAACAAGATCATAGGGCATTAAGAGTGACCACCACCTTTAGAAGGCGATCCCCTGGGATGCCACACTGCGTACTGCCATCCTCTGAATAGATGCCCAGACCACCGGCTTTAGACCCACACAGCCAGTGAAACCCTAGACATTAAATTGTACTTTACTCAATAGCTGTCATCGCAGCCTGTGTTTCTGTAGATCAGCTGGTCACTTATGGAAAGGGTGGGCGGGCGGGTGTAGGCTCTTGTTCTTCCCAGCCTGCAGGCGGGAGGGGCTGACATCTGGTTCTCCCCGAAGCTGCCCACGAGTGGCACTGACTTAGGCGGTCTTTGCTTCTTGGTGACTTCTCGTTCTCCTCCCCCGCAGTCTGTGACTGGCGCAGAATCACAGGAAAAGGCTGGCATCTGGCTCTCCCCACAATGGGTGGCCAGGAACTTTTCCCAGAGGAAGGACACTGGAAACTTAGGGGTGATGGGTGGGGAACTCCCAGAAAGAGTTGTCTAGAAAGTGTGTCCCCAGACTGCGGAAGAAGGAACAGTCCCGTCTGTGTTGGAAAAGGCAGAGGTGTGGCCAGCGAGGTAAACTGAGGCTACACCCCTGGCTCTCCAGGCTAGGAAGCTGTGCTGGCGTCTCAGCGCAGTGGTACCCCCTCCCCAGCACTCTGCCTGAGGTCCCCTCCCCAGGGCTCGGCCCCTCCTGTTCAGATCTCAGCGCTGCGGGCTATACACCGAGCCACCCCGCCCAGGGCCCGACCCAGGGACTCTGCATGACTAGTGCACAATGTGGGGGGCCTGCTGGACTTTCTAGGGCACTAGATTCAGGGCCGACTGTCAGTGGCTGGTGGGAAGGGGACCCAGGAGAAAGGGTGAAGGCAGAGGGGACAGAAACTGAGAGGCGGTGAGAATCATAATAAAGGGAAAGTAGAGGGAAAAGGTGGAAAATTTCACTATGTTCTTTTGGGCATGGGTGGGAATAAAAGTACAATTTGTATTCTAACTGAAAAGAACCATAGAAAATCACCCAGAATACTAAAGAATCCGGAAGAGGCTGGGGGTCATGGTGCCTGCCTGTGATCCCAGCACTCAGGAGGCTGAGGCAGGAGCATTGCCGGGAGTTCAAGGCCAGCCTGGGCTACAGAGTAAGACTTTGTTCCTCCTCTTCAAAAAAAAAAAATCCAGAAGAGGAATCTGCAGGAAAGAAGGCCTGGCAGTCAAGGTGAGAGGCCCTGGGCACAGGGCTGCAGCGGGCGAGTTGGGTCCCCGCCCATCAGTTAAGAGCGTGACTCCGAGCCGCCAAGCAGGCAGGCTAGTCAGTGCTCACCGACACTGTGGTTTGCATTTATGGCTTTCATTAAATTGAATTAACTGTAATAACCAGGGCTTCTGTGTGCTTTACTCTCCGGCTCAAAACGCTCTCTGCAGTTGTGGGGCCATGTCACTGTGCCCAGGTGGGCTTGTTCCTGCTCTTCCTTGACAGCCAGTCTGAGCTCTGGACAGCGGGGCTGCAGGCGTGGGAATGGACACGGGGTGCTGACGGCAGCCCAGAGGCCCTCACAGTGTTGTTTCTTTGCATCTGTGACCCACCCCCCGCCAGCTCCGAGCGGTGCTTTGCTGTGAGTACCTAGGGGGAGCTGTGGGCGGGCACTGCTGTGGCTCCCAGGACCCTGTGATGTCCCTGGCTGAGCTGCCTCGCTGCCCTGCACTGTGGCTTTCTGAGGTCACCTCTGCCCCCAGGGCTCCAGGTGGCCTTTCCTCCCACTGGACACCGGGGTCTTACCTACAGCTCATAAAGCACCTGCTGTGTTTCTTGTGGTGCACGCCCCTCTCGTGAAATCAGCCGGGACCCAAATGCTCTGGGGCTCACAGTGGGTGCTGATTGTCAGTGCCACCCCTCACCCAAAGCCTGAAGGCCCTGGGCACGGCAGGGTTGCGTGTAGCTCCCAGCTCCCATGCCTTCATCTGCCTGCACGTGAGCCCCGCTGGGTGCTGCCTGGTGCAGCGTGCACTGCTCTCCTGCACTGCGAGGAAAGCTCCACTCCAGACCCACACAGAGTGTGGCAGTGACACCAGGCACGGAGCTGCTCACAGCGCTGCCACCATCCGCCCAGCCCCTCGGCAGCTCTCGGCCTCCCTGCCCCCAGCAGCTGACGTCCAGAACGATTAGAAACAGTGCCAAGGCCGCAGCTTTAACACGTGCAGGGCCAAGGCCGGAGCCTTTCTGCTTCCCTTCTGTGGAGGTGTGGGTTTCCTGCTCACACCGAGACACGCGCAGCTGAGTGGTGATTCCTGACATGGACCCTGGACACAGAGCGGCTGAGGCCAGATGTGGGCTCCACCACTTAGCTGCTGTGTGACTTCGGGCAAGTGACTTCACGTCTCTGTGCTTCAGTTCCCTGATGGAAAAATGGGGATAACAGTGTCTGCTTCCAAGGGCTGCTGTGCAGTGCTAGCTGTGGTCACTGTTTTACATCGCCGCCTTGCAGGTGACAGAAGGTCGTCCTTTCTCAATACACACGATTCCTCCCGGAGCCCTGGAAGCCGCAAGGACAATCAGGACTCTCTCTGCATCCAGGAGGAGGCGCAGGCCAGTGACACACACTAGTTTTGCTTTGCAAGGACTTCCTGATGGTGACCGCGGCCAGTGGCAGAGGTTGGGCGTGGCCGGACTGCCCGTCCCTGTGGTGGAGAAGCACAGGACTGTGCGCTATGGTCACAGGCCAGCAGGCCGCCACTCCAGCGGGGTTCTGCCACTTCCGGCTCTGCCTGGCGGCTCTGGGCAAGGACCGGTCCTGGAGGCCTCGGGCTCTCAGCTCTCAGGTGCGAAGTCACCGAGTCCACACCCAGGATCGCTGCAAGCAGGGGACGAGTGAGGCGGGCGGTGCTGTCAGTGCCTGGGTGTCTGTCGCGTGGCACTGGGCTGCGGCCTCGTTCCACAGTCAGGGAAAGTCAGCGGCTGCACTGGCTTTTGGATGACCGTAAGGATCTAGTGGAATGGCGCGCACAAAAGGGCTTTGTGGCTCGGGTTCAGTGAACACACCTTCCTGGTACCGGGTCCCTCTGTATGCTGGGGGGTGGGCACCCAAATCCGCCGAGGCTCCCATCCTTTATATAAAACTAGTACTTGCATGTAACCTCTGCACAGCTGGGTGTGTTTCAGACCACGTCTAGACGCCGCCTAATACCAATGCCACACGAAAGTTATCACACAATAAATGTTTACGGAATAATGACAAGAACAGAAGTCTCTGTATGTTCAGCACAGACACATCCCCCTCCCCATATCTGTACTTCCAGTCTACCCTAAAGTGGGATAGGGTGGTCTAACACTCCCCAAATCTCCGGATACCTTTTAAACATAAGTCTGATAGAATGGCCCTGACTCCTGGGGAGGGTCGGGGTCTGAGCCTCGCCCAGTGGGGTGTGAAGCAGCAGTGGGGCAGCAGCCTGCCGAGAGGGAACCCGAGGAAACCCGGGCAGAAGCGGTTAGAGCGCGGCAGGCAGTGCCAGGCGTCCTGCTACATATGTGAGGTGTGATCATTTAAATTTGAAAAACTATTACAGTCTAAGATGCACTGACATTAACCCCCCTCAGAATAGTCCATTTCCAACACATTTATCCCATCATTCCTGCTGCTTCCTAAAGCAGCTCTGCAAGTCCTCTTTCGTGAATGTCTTTAGCAGGTGTCATTAAAAAAATATAGTGAACCCTGCTGCCAGTGCCAGCCGGCAGGAAACAGGACTGTGAAAACATCACGGTGTGTTGTTCACGGCCTCATTCCTCCGGTGCGACCCTACCTCTGGCTCTTCCCCAAAGGCAAAATCACCAGGAGAGAAAGAAATGTTTTGAATCAGTTCAGGATGTTAAGGCAGCCAGGGCAGCACAATTACAGACACTCATGAAAGAGGACTTCCAGAACTGCTTCAGAAGGCGTCTGGAATGATGGACCAGTGTGTTCAAAGTGAAGGGGATTCAGAGCAATTTGTCTTTTACTGTAACACATCAAAGAAAATTAGGTATTCCCTATATTTTTCAATCACACCTCTTATGATAATTTCATTAGCTTCGTAGCACTCTTATAGACTAGAACTCTAATAATTCCTATTCTGCAGGTAATATGGCTGCTCCAGAGAGGTTGTGCAGAAGCACGATTTGAACCTGGGTCACCCGGCCCTGGGGTCTCAGTCTGAGACTCGGTGCACCTGAGGGGTGAGAGGAAAGGGTGGCTGGAGCGCTGTGGACCCCAGGGCCGCCTTCCACGCAAAGCAATTTCTTCAAGGAAACACAAGTCTAATTAGTCTTTGTCACCGCTGCAGCTGCAGCCTCCTGTCCTGCGCGTCCTTGTAATCGGCCTTTTCCACTTCCTCTGCCCCCAGCTGCCTCACTGATACCAACGTGGACAAGTGAGGTCAGAAAACCCCAGTGACCGCACACAGTGTCCTTCTCTCTGGGTCACTCGCGCACAAGGTCAGCACAACAAACACATCCTGCTGCGAGGATCCTGCCTGGGGGAGGAGCCGCCCAACTCCTGCCTCTCCAGTTTGGGTGGGTGGGGGAGCTGGCTCCCAGTGGACATTTGGAAGATGTTGGAGGGAAGCTGTTCGCTGGGACACCTTGTCACCTCAGCTTGGTAACTATGAAGAGTTTGAATCCATTACCCGTCATCTTTGAAATGACAGATGTCAGGAGCTTAATCCTTACTGTTGTTACTGCTTTGAGTGGTGTGGGGAGAGGGTGCCCAGCTGGCTCCGAGTCACCCTGGGCACACTATGCGGTGTGCCCAGATCTGCGTCCCTCTTCCCAGTTGGCCACACTGGAAGAAGCCTGCTGGAAATGCCCGCAGCGCTTGCTTCCTAAGTGATTTCACGTGCATCTTTGGGAGGGTAGGAATTGTTTTGTTTCAGATTAAAAACCCTCTCCAAATAAAACCCAGTGATCTCTTCCTGCACGAAGTTTTGCCACTTTCTCGGGTCTAGTAGAGATTCTGTGGACGGGAGGAAAAGAGCTGTGCGCTGTGGTGTTGGGTGGCTAAGGGTCAAAACTGAGAGAGAAAGATTGGTTTGAGGGATCCGAGTACTGCGTTTTGGAAATGAAGTGAAGGTTGCTTCTTAGAGAGAGGAGGATTTTTGGATTTATGTTTCCTCTGGAAAAAAAATGACCCAGCACATTTTCCCCCAGTGCTAACTCTAATCAATTACCCTCGTTATTAAAGAAATGAACATATTGTCTGAGGTGTGAGAAAGGTAAAATTCACAGAGTTCCAGTGTTTGGGTTACGTGGGCGATTTTGGGGGGCATTCCTAGAGCTGTGCTTCCACTTATTCCCGGTTGCGGAGTATTTTTCCCTTTTGGTCTTCAGGCACATGAGATAAATCAGACACAGGTCTAGGGGCCCACAGTGTTAGGCTGGAGAGGACCCCGGAATCGTCAGGCCCAGCTGAGACGCTGAGGCCGGGGACCTGTCCAGCCTCCTTCAGGGGAGGTCAGGGTTCTGGGGTGGCCTGGGACCCGGCCTGTGCACGCTGCACACCCCAGGTGCCGGGCCGGAAACCTCTGCGCATGCAGCTGGGGCTCGGGTCAGGTCCAGAAGGGCAGCGGGGGCGGGGCGGGACCCGGAAGGTGCAGCATGGGGACAGAACAGGGAGCAGCGAGGCTGGGCAGGGAGGGGAGGCGCTGGGGACTGGACGGGCAGGGGAGGGGACCGGGGAGGGAAGGGGACGTCCGGTAGCCGCCCCCTGGTCCCTCTGTGCCCGCCGGGCTGGAGTCTGGGCAGCTCCCACCTTGTGGTGTGCCAGTGTCTACACCCTCAGCCTTGAGCCACCAACAGGCCGCGCATTTCTAATGTCGCCTGGACACCAGGCGGGCGGCAGCGGAGGTGTGGGGGGCGGCCCGCCCGCTGGGCAGCAGTTGCCATAGCCGCACAGGACAGGTCTCTGCTCACCAGGCCGGGGCCAAGCACCAGCGGCCGCAAGGGTCCGCCGGGCCCCCCCCGCCTGCGCCCACCGCCGCTCGGGGACCAGGGCTCAGCCCGAACCTCCGGTCATTCAGAAGCTGCCCAAACGGGGTCCTTTAAAACCCGGGACCTCAGCCTGCCTGGAGCCCCTGCTTTCTTCCCCCGGGGCGGGGGGTTCGTCCCGTTTGGGATTCTGCATTTCCAGGCTGATCACACAAATGACAAAGATAAAAGTCCCTCAGAGCCTGTGGCAGTTTTGACTTTAAACATGAGGCCAGTTAACAAGGAAAGCGGTAATAAATCCAGCCCGGGGCGCGACCCCGCACTAAATTGTCTCTTACAGTGTCCAGATTTCGGGCGAGCTGCAGTCCGATGCCTCGCTCCTCAGGAGGCCGCCCGGGTCCCTTTAGGCCGTGTTGTTTCCCTTGGTTCGCGTTTGTCTCACTGCCAAGTTATCTCCGCACAACTTTCCCATTTTCTGCCTCTGTGTTCCAAGTTCCTTCGGCATGAGCAGCGCGACACACCCACCCCGCGTCTCCCCTGAACCCGCGGGTTGCTGCCCTGGCAGTTCTGAAACAAGCTGTGTCAGAACATTGCGTCCCCCGCGCCCCCGGGCTGGGGAAGCCGAAAAGCCGGGTGTTTGCTGGAGATGAGGACAGGGAGAAACCGAGCTGGTTCCCCGGTGGAGCCGGGTGAGCAGGGATGTGCTTTCTGCCCTTTGTCCTTTGCGCAAGGTTATCTTGTCTCCTTGGCTCGGGACAGTACATGGGGAACTGCGGCGCGGCCCTGTGCAGTGCTGGGCAGGGCTCACCAGGAGGAAGAGTGAGGCCAGGGAGCCATCAGGCCACACCCGCCAGCCGGCTGATCCCCCAGGCTGCTCTTGGCCGCATGGCTGACAGTGTCTCTGCTTCACAGATCGCGGGGAGGCGGTGGGTGCTGGTTTTAGGGCCTGGAAGCCTCCCAGCCCGGCCACCTGGGCACCATGCGGTCCTCCCTGGCCGCGGGATTTAGGGGGAGGTCACGGTCCAGCCGCACAGGTGATGGCTGCATTTCCCAATTACTGCTCTGCCAGAGGGAGTGCGGCCCCGTCTTTGTTCAGCACCCCGAGCACAGGCTTTGTGGGCTGAGGGGCATCACGTGGATGATTCTGGGTCCCCCACAGCATTGGGGGTTGTACCGGCCAGGACTCAAAAGGAAAAGGAGGGTTTTCCTGGGTGCATGGAGTTCTCCAAGCCCGTCCGTTTAGCGCCTCCATGTTTGCACAGTGTCCTAATAACAACAGAGATGACAGTGATGTCGTGTAACTGCTAACGCATACTGAGCATTCACTGCACCCTGAGTCCCTGCACTCGCTGTGTCCTTTAATCCTCACAGGACTGAGATGCGGGGAACCCCAACCCTCCAATTTTACAGATGAGAAGAAGTCGGGAAGAGCCTGTGACTCAGGGCCGCACAGCAAGGACATGGCTGAGTTCTGAGGACCATCTTTCCCCGGTTCCCCTGCCGCTCCTGCCTCTCCTGCCGCTCTTGCTGTTGTATAGGAAAAGCCATTGGCAAAGTACACAAAGCAGTGATGTCAGCCCCAGCTAACGTCCTGCTCGGGAGAGAGAGAAGGCCCCTTTGGTGAGCAGCGGGGGACACCTCTTCTCGGAGGGTCCAGCCTCCATCACTGGGTGGTCACCCCAAAGAGCAGGCTGTGGCAGGGGCTTCAGGAGTCTGCAGGTCCGGGATTGGCTCTGAAGCACAGGTAGGTCTGGCTGGGGAGATGGATGAAGAGGCTGATGTCAGACGGGCCTGGCGTCACCCCCTGTTCACCTTCCACTCCTCCCCGACCCTGTGTCTGGCGCAAAGCGGGGCAAGTAGGTGAACTGCATCCAGTGGGCAGACCCTCACCCAGCCAGGCCACCTCCCTGCGCTCTCTGCACGGCTCCACCCTGCCCTCCGGCTTCCAGCCTCTGCTGCAGCACGCGCCAGTTTCTCTCCACCGTCAAGAGATTTCAAGCAGAGCAATGGGACGCATGCGCCGTGTGCTGCCTAAGGAGAGAGCTGCGGCGCCATCACTGCGCTCTGGACGCATTCTGCGTGCTCAACGTGCCGTGCACCGCACAGGCGTCTTATCCCCAGTCGAAGAAAGCAAAGCACACGTCTGAAGGTCATTGTGATTTTGGAACCAAGCCCTGGTTCAATTCCAGGCAGTCTGGTTTCAGTGTCTGTGCTTACCCACGCCACACGCTACCATAGCCGTCTACGGAGAGGTGAATATGGGTCCCACGGCCTCTGAGCCACACACCTGCGTGTGTGATGCGTGTGATTCGTTTTTTACGAAGCGGTGTTGAGACAGGGTCTTGCTACCTAGTTCAGGCTGGCCTTGAACTCTGTCGCCCTCCCCACCTCTCTTATCTGTCAGCTTTCCTGTAACTCTTTATTCTTCTTACTCTTAATCACCGTGGAACAGGACCAAGCTTAAGCCTCATATTCCCATAGAGACCCGCATGCAGCTCCAGGTCTTGACCTTTATGAAACAATTTCAACTAACATAGGTCCCGGCTGACTCGACCCCAATGCACTGTTCTGTCTCCTGCGGAATAAGAAAACCACAGAGGGGAATCTGTCACACACGAGGTCACCCACTTCCTGTTACCCGCCAGAGCCTTGCAGAAGCTCTGAGTGCCCAGGGGTGGGCATCCAGTACTGGACAGCCCCTTGGCCAGCTTCACCACCTCGAACTAACTGCGACTGCAGAGGGACCTGTAAGTTCCTTCAAAAATGGAAACAGGAAGTGGTGACAGACGCAGCTGTGGTCTCCTGGAGGCAAGTTAATACATCAAGCAGCTGGGCTGAGTGTGACCCTGAACCAGCGTCCCTCCCAATGCACCCGAAGCACAGCCAGATTGAACTTCCTGCATTGCCTGCAGCAGCCTTGCAAATCTGGCCTCTCGGTGACATTGGTGAGCTGGACATTTTTAGGACTTGGGGACATTGTGTTAAAATAGAGGCAAAGAACATAATAGAGAAGGACACGTAAAAGGGATGTGTCACTAATATTGAGAACGTCCTCTGATAAGCATATAATGTTTCCTGAACGTTCAGTAAGAACAGGAAACACTTGGCAGAAGCCTTAGTCCTGTGGTGACAGTTAGTATCCCTACCCAGGGTACTGGCAGAGTGGAGGGTGGTGGGATGTTGTAACTGTTCCAAGTCACAGTCCCAGAGTTACCTGCAGCTGGACCAATGGCAGGCTAGGCCAGGAAACGCGTCAGGAATCTCTAGAGACCTCAGGAATCTCCAGAGGTCTCAGGATGAGATTCTATGTTAACCACGCAAATTCAGGCAGCGTCTTCAATGCTAGGAAGTCAGCAGGCTCCACATCCCTGCCAGTTCCAGAAAGAAACACAATACCTTGTCTCTTACTTTGCGCCTGCGATCTCCCTTGCCCTTTCCAGGGAGAGGCAGGGAGAGGCCCTCACACGATCTCCTGGTCCACAGACTGCACATGGCAGAGGGAGGCAGTGCTGGCTTTTTTTTTTTTTTTTTGGTACCGGGGATCGAACTCATGACCTCGCGCTTGCCAGGCTTTTTGATCCAGACAGATCTGGCCCTGGGGCCAGGTGTCAGCAGCTGTGGGGAGCTTGATTCAACCCCACTGACACAGTGTAGACCGCCCAGCCTGGGTCGGCCAGGACCTGTGATGCTGTGTGCCTGGGCAGGGAATGATGGGGACCCTGGGATGCTGCATCCGGGTCTCAGAAACCGATGGTGGGCTGGTCCCTCACACCTAGAAGCCATATCCTGTGGCTTCCAGGGCACTCAGGACAGGGACAGAGCTGAGCCCGTGGGAGTGAGGGTGCGGCAGAGAGGAGCGCTCAGGTCTGTTCCCTCCCATCGCTGTGTTCGTGTCATGTGTCCCGTAGCTGTCTCTCTGTGAGGATAAGAGCCGTGATTCATGAGTTGCTAAGGACTGTGGAGGAAATCGCTCTTATATAAACACCGCTGATGCGGAATCGCTGCAGAAAACCCATTACTCAAAGCTGACTTTTACTGTCCTTTCCAATCAGAAATGTTGCCATCAGCATCCCTGTGCTTGCCTTTGTTAGCGGTCTCTCTCCTCGCCGTTTCTCTTCCTTTTCTGTCTCTTTTTTCTTGGCTTCTCTCTTCCCTCCTCTCCCTCTTTCTTTTCTTTTTTCAAAGACTCAAATCTCAATACTTAACACAATCAGGAAGCACAGTTTGAGTATCCTGACTCTGAATATCTGAAGCCCCAAATCTGCAACTTTCTGAGCACCCTCTTGCATCCCCGGGGCCAGTCCCGTGCCCGCCGGGGAGTGGTCTCACCAAGACCCAGGTGCACTCAAGGTGCTTGTGCGGTGACCTAGGCTATGTGTGTAAGGTGCACGCTAAACCTGGCTGAATTCTGGATTTAAATTCGAGTCTCCTCCCCGAGGTGTCTCATAAAGTATATGTAAATATTCCCAGTGCACGGTCACCGGGTGGCCCCCTCGGTCACCATGCTCACGTCCATCAAGGGCGCAGCAGTGAAAGAACCTGCCCTACTGCACCAGGAAGGCAGTCTTGGCCCCTGGGAGTGGCACATGTGTCACCAACTAGCATCAGGCCAGGCTCAGCCCTCCAGGTCGTGTGGGCACTGGTGTCACCTAGTGCATCGGGGAAGAGAGATGTGGATTTGGAGACGGCTTGCAGTTGTGACATCGCTCTTTGCGTCACATGGACGAAGTCTCTTCCTGATAGAGCTGTGCTGGGTCATGAGCCAGAGAACCATCAAAACCACCGTTACTGCTGTTACGGCTTAGGTGTTTCAGCAAAGCTTCAGGCAGTCAAGGAGACCGCTGAGTCTAGCGTTTGTGATTGGTTTGTTGTCTAGCGCTGGGATTGGTTGTGTGAGTGCTGCACCCGCCAGGGGCGGAGCCGGCTTACAATATAAGGGAGGGAGGTTGCCGTGCTTTTCTCTTTTTGCCATTTTTGTTCCTGTTGCTTGTGTCCACTGTGAATGGCTGCCCCTCAGCAACGCCACTCTGCCTTGGAGCCAGCTGGGTGTAGACCAAAACCTCCAAAAACTGTGAGCTAAATAAAGCTTTCCTTCTCTAATGTTGGGTGTCAGATATTTTGTCTCGACAACAAGAAAAAGTAACCAAGACAACTACTTTGGTATATTTTCTTGTAGTCAATCATTTGAAGGTTTTTATTATAAGTGTATTTAAAATACATTATAATTCAGTCTCCAAAGAAACCGTGTTCTGTTGATGCATGAACACAGGTTTTAGATGTTTATAATAGGAGCTTTTGAGTTCTGCATTTTCATTCTTTTATCTTTTCCCTTTTTTATTCTTTTTTGTGATACTGGGGATGAGACTCAGGGCCGTGAGCGTGCTGACCATAAGTTCTACTAATGTGCGGTGAGGCCTGCTGTTGAATTCTATCTGGACCTTGGTACCTGTGTAGTCCATTGCGGCAAGTGGAGGATGTTTTACAAGATTTTCCTCTTTTCCGTGGGTTTGTGCAGTCCTCATCTTTACAGCCTTCACTGCCATGTGTGCTTTGTTGAGTGGCATAACTGTAGCAGCCTTAATTATTCCTTCCCTTACACTTTAATCCCTCTCCACCCGCTCCCGGTGATGAACAAGGTTAATCCCCACCCCCTGACCTCTTCAAATTCTTTGCAGCATTTTTGCACTGGCAGGAGTGTGAGTCATTTTAGATCTTTTTCAAAGGCTCTTTGGTAGACTCTATTAAAATTTGAAATTCATAAGCTTTCTCATCCAGAAGCCCCTTTTAGGAACTGGTGTTTTTATTATTATGAGACAGATTTCCAGGAATAGGGTAGCTGGAAACATACAGAGAAATTACTCATAGTAGCAAAACTGAAAGAAAAAAAATCTCAGAGCAAAACAACAAAGATCTAGCGGTTGTCAGAGTGGTTATCCCATGGCATATATTATTGTCTGCTAATGAGAATGAAATGAAGATATACCAGATTAATCGATGGGATTTCCATTAGGTTGGTAGCAGACGAAGTGCAGAATATTGGGTGCAGTGTACAGGATGTCACTGCAAAATGGGGTGACTGGTTAGGTTAAAAAGTTATTACAGTAAAAAACACATTTCTATTAATCCCCTAGAAAGTCCCAACCCCACTTTCACACACTTGACCCACATTCTTGCCACTTTCAGAAGCCATTCTGGAGCTCCTGTTTCTTGTGAGTGTCTTGACTGCACTGTTGTGGCTGCCTCAGTCATCTGAGTAGACTCAAAACATTCACCTTACACAGCCCTTTGGACCTTGGGGAAGAGCCAGGACTTGCACGGTACCAGATCTGGCAAATAATGTGGCAAATGACAGCGTCCACACTGTCATACTTTTCCGAGCCTGCATTTCTGCTGGGTTGACAGCAGCATTCTCCATATACTGAGCACAACTTGTAATGACACTCATGAAAGAGGACCTCTGGAACGGCTTCAGAAAACTACAGGAATGATGGGGTAAGTGTGTTTGAAATGAGTGTGTGTGTGTGTGAGTGTGTGAGTGTGTGGTTTGAGGGCGATTAAAGGGAGCGAGTCTTATGATAATACATTTTAAAAATTAAAACTCACTGTATATTTTGATTACATCTGATACGAGTCTACTTCTAGAAAACAGACAAGACAAAATCAAACAAAATAAAAAAAACTGTATAATATGCCCAAATGAAAGTGCTGATATATTCCTACCTTGGTCACAAACTTTGTTTTTGAAGTAACTGGGAGTGTCACCTGAATGACAATACTGTATCTGTTTCTTTGTATCAAAAACTATTATCCACCTCCCATAACTTATGACAAGAATTTGTAAAATGCAGTCTGAAAACACCAAGTTAGAAAACAAAGATTATAGCAGATACTTGTTTTGAATGCACAGAAATAATGCTGTTTTAGTTAGACAATGATTTTGTTTTACATTTTCAGTGTGACTTTAAAAGTACCACGATACTTGTTCCTGGTGGAAAACAAAATAGCAAGATGAAGAGTGAGTCTCCCCAAAAAGTGACAGGGCTGATGTTCACTCACTTGTGTAGTTCTTAGTGTGTCCCAGATTTTGAGGGAATTGCTTCACATATACTATCTCATTGGTCACAATTCTGAGAGGCACTGAATTCCCTCTGTTTTCCCGAAGGACCCAGAGATGAACATTTATCAAGTGTCAGATAGCTCGTGAGTGGTAAAGTCAGAGCTGGCATCCAGGTGGCTGACTTTGAAACTTTGCCCTTCACTTGTTGAAACCAGTTCCTAGCTGGATGTTCCCCAGGGGCCCCACACACTGGTAGGCGGGGATTTTGGAAGAGTACAGCTGATTTGCTGTTGGGAGAGGGGTCTGGCGACCTGCAAGGGTGCATTCCCCTCCTTGACTTGTCCCTGCTCAAAATAAAGTGCTTTCTGGCTACCCCACACATATTGCTTCCCCAGCACCCACTGCCCCTTGCACCCTGATGTGCTTTTCTTCCAGGCCCTCACTGCTAGGAGCATAATGTATTTGTATGGGGCTGCTGTTTAATATCTGTCTTGGTTACTTTTCTGTCATTGCTGGGACAAAACACCCGACACCCAAAATGAAGGAAGGAAAGGTTTATTTAGCTCACTGTTTGTGGAGGTTTCTGCCCATAATCAGCTGGCTCCAAAGCAGGTGGCATGGCACTGGGGCAACACGTCAAGGCAGCAGCCAGCAAAAACAGCCAGAGCAAGGCAGGAGAGCAAGCCTCTCCTCCTCCCTTGTATTGTACACAGACCGCTCTGCCTCCAGGGCAGAGTCACAAAATCTCCCTGCCCTCCTCTTACACAGGCTGAGGATGTTTACAAAGTAAGAATCCTGGCTCCTGCTGAGTCTGTCTCTTAGTTAAACTTGTCAACTTCTCAAGTTGTCACAGTGTGTCAACCATAACAATTTCTTTTTCACCAACCAGAATGTGAGATGCTTCAATGTGAGACTTGGTCCACTTCGCTCTGTGCTGGTCCCTGCTGCCTGCTGCCGAGTAGTAAGTGCGTGATAAATACAGAACTGTGAGCTTGATTGGGTCCTGAGCAGAACATGTAAGTATAGATCACACCTAGACACACCAGAGGGAAGCTGCTGCTCATGAGACAAGCATCTAAATAATAGAGAACCCAGAGGAGAAAGATAGATGACATACGTGGATATGCTAATCAGGCTGGGATCGGACTTCTTAAAAATAACACGGAAAGACAGTCAAACTGTGGGAAACATAGATCACCCACCTAAAATGAATACTTGGTACTCTTCCTAGGAGTCAAAATAAAATGAAGACACTGTAAACAATAACTTTTAGGAGCTACTTAAAAACATGCTTGCATTGCCCGTGTCAGTAACTTCTTCCCAAAAATCATTCTGAATGAAAACACCATGAAGCCTTATTTTCCATTATTTCATTTGGGAAAAATTTGAATTTGTGACATAACAATTTCAACCACTAAGCACGCTCCTAAAATGCAAGTAGATATAGTAAAACATTGACAAGTAAGGCACAGCTACCAACTACTCAAAAGAGAAATGCCTAAGGGAGCCCCTCGGGACCACGGAGCAGGAGTGTGGCCGCCGGCACACACCTGTCTGGAGCAGGTGAGACAGACACCTTCCACCTCGGTGACCTTCTGCTTGTGACCTTGACAGTCTTCCAACTGGAACTGAGAAAAAACCTTCAGGCTTTCCTTGCACCTTGTTTTGATACACAGAGGAATTATGTACATCTTTTCTATAAAAACAGCCCAAAGATCATCATATTCAGAAATTCCTAAACCATAAGAACTTGGGAATGAAAAACAGACAAATGTTAACCTAAGAATCAGGTTTTAGGATATGCCTATATTTCTGGAAGAAGGAAATATTTGCAACCAATGGAAAACAAAGAAATTGGCCAGTATGTCAGCAAAACAAGCATTGATGTTAAAGAATCCCAAACCATTATTAGTAATATTGAGTAATGAAAGAGGATTAAAAATGAAGTAAATGAATTAAAGTACTAGGTGATAATAGGGATGCAGGGGGAGACAGCACCCTTCCTCTGTCTGGAAGGAGGATAGAACCTGTCATTTTATTATATGCCCATGTTAACTTTTAATTAAAATTTTGTAATGTACATATTTATAGGGGTACAGTGTGATATTTTAATACATGCATATGATGTACAATGAATAATTGTATTCTGGTATCTGTCACCTCTAATGTCTATGATTTCTTTGTGTTGCAAACATTCCAAATCTTCTCCGCTAGGTATTTTGAAATACACAGTTAATTATTGTCATGCAGTCATGCTACTGAGACATGAAACTGTTACAGTTTGACTACGAAGTGTCCCCTAAACACTCATGTATCGGGCTTCGTCCACAATGCAGTAGGATTTGGAGGCGGGGCCTGGGGGTGGGATTAATTCACACATGAGTTAGTTCACAGCTTAGTATTGGTGGGGAGGCCAGCCGGACGAAGGCTCACTGCAGGCATGCCCTCGGCTACCATGTCTTGTCCCTGACTCTTTGCTTCCCTTCCTGGCTATGTGGGGAGAGCAGCTCTGCTGTGCCCCATCATTCTGCCATGATGTTTGTGTCTTACCACAGCCCTCAAAGCAGTGGAGCCAGCTAACCATGGACGGAAACCCTGGAACTGCGAGCCAAAATAAACCTTGTCTCCTTTAAATTGTTACTTTGTCACAGGGACAGAATGCTAACTCAAAAACATTAGCAATAATTCTCTGGAATCCAACTGCACCCCTGTACCCACTCACCATCCTCTGTCCATTCCTTCTTTTTCCCATCCTTGCAGCCTGTTGTACTCTCTATTTCTGTGCTATCAAATTTTAAACTTCTATATGAGAAAATGTAGTATTTGTTTTTCTGGGCCTGAATTACTTCATTTAACAAAATTATGTAGCTCGTCCATGTTACTATAATGCCAGCATTTCATTCTTCTTATGGCTGAATACTGTTTTATTCTGTTTTGTTCTGGGAATCCAACCCAAGGTCCTGTGCATGCTAGGCAAGCATGCTATCTCCGAGTTCCGTCCTAGTCCTCTGTTGTGTTTATATAAGATCTTTCCTTTACTCATCACTCTGTTGGTGGACACCTAGGTTGACTGAATGTTACTACTGTGAAGCCTGTGTTAGATTTCAAATTGTAACTTACTAAAATAATAAAAATATAATTTACACTGTCAAGTCAGGAGAAGAGAATAAAAGAGGATAAAGAAAATTTTATCTTGTGTAAGACAGGAACATGGAGAGATGTAATAATAGCAAACACAAAATTAGATGGTAGAAATAAATTTAAGTACCAGTAAACAAATGCTTCAGTTAAGAGACAGGAAATTCCAGGTTGGGTCGGAGCATAGATCCAATCGTATTCTGTGTGCAAGAGACATGCGTTAGACCTAATGACTCAGAAAAGCACAGAAAGAACCTTGTAGACTAGAGTTCTTTCCATGTGGGAAGGACTGTTATTTATTTAAGTTGCATCCTTTACCATGTTATTCCCTGATTATCTTTATTTTATTCTCTCTTGCTAGAGTGGGTGAGCTTTTTGAAGGCAGTAATCATATATTTTTAACACTGGCTACTCTTCGCCACGTAGTGGGTGCTATATAAATATTTGTTAAATGCATACAGTAACAAATGGATAAATAGAAGAACAAAACAGTAAGGCACCCTTTGAGTTACTTTAGCAGCATGGTTAGTATTTTACCAGTGTCTCTCTGTGAGTCTTGTTTTCTTTAAATTGGTGAAGAGTCCCGGACTCTTTAGACAGTTCAGATGTCAATTTTATGTTTTATTCCAGATATTACCAATATCTTGGTTATGCTATACTACATTAGATCTTTAGTTCCTAACTCATTCAATTGGCTCAGTGTTACCGGTGAGCATCTTGAGAACAGATTGAAGCCAAACGAGTCCCATTTGCACAGCCACTCTGTTAGTGTGCCTCGTTTCTTCCTTCGGCTTTGCTTATTTACGTTGTGTTTACGATTATTTTTGCACACTATGATAATGTTTTGAGGCAGACACACCCACATTTGTCAGTACTGGTTGTGTCACCAACAGAGTATGTACAGCTTGGTAACCACTGGAATTAAAACAGTTCCTATCAACACTTCGTGTGACGCCATTGGGATCAGGGAGGTGTTCGGCTGTCGCTTCCACGCCTGGCTGGCCCAGGGCTGTCGAGGCAGCCTCAACCCGGCATTCAGGTGGGCGTTGGTGGAATGTAGTTAACAAGTTTTGTCCCATCTCCTGGTAAGCAGAGCCAGGGGGCACACCATACAATGTCCTGTTAACAAAGGGCAAGACTGTTTGGTGGTAATTAATATAATCCTTATGACTAGCTAAGCATTGGCCAAGTTGTTGGGGCCTATTTGCTTCTTCTGGAGCAACTGTTATCTGGGTTTGGCTTTTATCATTTTGCAATATTAAATCCAGCTTTACATTTTTGTGAGTGACATGCCTTAAAAGCACTGACTCATGAACCTATCTCCAAGGGCTCAGCTTCGGGGCCGAGACACAGGACAGTAAACATCTGGATGCTCACGAACATTCAGCTTTTGACGGAAGATTTCACTTGTTGGTATGGATTTTCTGCCTCTCCTTGAAACTCCTGAATAATGGCCACCAATGGAAAGTGGCCCAAATAATTCATACTGCTGTTACTCAAAATCAGAGTCTCTTAACCAAGAATGAGTCATTTATACAGAAAAAAGTGACCTACCTTTTTCTCTTTTCCACATTCTACTCTTGAAATCCTCATGATCTCATCTGTGGGCTCTGGGTTGGACTCTAGAGGTCACAACCAAGGTGGACCCAGGGCCTGGGCTGGGGACCCTGCGCATGACTCCCCAGCCCTAGGCTCGGTCCAGCTCCGGGAGAGTCCTGCACTGTGCGGGCCTGGGCACATCTGTGGGCTCCTACTGGCAGCAGAAATCAAATTTGAATTCTGAATTCTGCTGACTGAGAATCACATCAACCAAGAAAACGGGGACTGAGGCTCCCCAGAACATGGGATTACCAGTGCTGTGTCTTGTAGGATTGTGATAAATGTCATTTTTGATTATCAACAGTGCCTCCTGTTGGTTCATGTCTAGTTCCCTTTATAGAAGATGTAGATTACTTCTCCGGAGTGTGAAATCCTGATGATTTTTCAAGGTCTCACTAAGGGGTAACTTCTTTTGGCAAAGCTCCATTGATTCGATTCTCCAAGCCAAACAGATGGGCTTTCTACTGCTGGCCCTGACCAATGCTTCTTTCTCTGGACTCCTGAAATCTGCAAAGCTCTGAAAATGGAAAAAGTTTATGTCCCTTGTTTGGTGGTAAAGCCTGACCATACTGAGCTTGAAGCCTTTCATTTTCCTCTTTTTCTCAGTATGATGAAAATTCCCACATTTGTACTGAATACTAAATATATTAATGTGTCAGATGACAGAAGGATGCCCAGACTGGAGGTGGGTGTTGGTTAATAAATGTGCATATACTACCTTATCCCTCTAGAATCTGAAAAAGCCCTACATGCAGGGGCTCCCAAGAGCTTTGGCTAAGGGGCAGTGGACCCACATCTCTCTCTACAGGCACTGTGTGTCCTACCTATAAGCAGTAATTACCTGAGCCTCAGCTTTCTTCTCTCTAAAATGGGGATGCTAATGTCGGTCCTGACATTAGCTAAGTATTGCAGACTGCCGTTGTGTCCCT
The DNA here is from genome assembly GCA_004027295.1 of Dolichotis patagonum. Lineage (NCBI taxonomy): Eukaryota > Metazoa > Chordata > Mammalia > Rodentia > Caviidae > Dolichotis > Dolichotis patagonum. The sequence goes on from PVJX010013241.1 coordinate 34,924, forward strand.
CATTTCACTCACCCTTTCTATTTCAGCTGTTTCCGAGTCTCTGCCAAGAACCACTTTTGCATAGCTGAGAGCTTAATAACCATTGTGAGGTCTGAGTGCAGACATGTGGTCAAAAGCATAAATTTATGAATAATTTTCTCACTGTCACATTCTGCAATTCAAAGTTAATGTTAAATTCGTCTTTGCTGTGAGGTCCCAGGAAGTTTCCAGAATGTGGTAATGAAAAGGCTCCTTCCACCCCGGTGAGCACACGCAGGGCCACGGTCATGGTGCATGGGAGGGCGTGCTCATGGGCATCTGGGAGCTGGACCCAGTGACCCTTCGGAGCCCAGCATGGGAGTGGTGAGACAGCTGACGTGGCTGAGATGATGCCACACAGGAGATGAGCACCTTTGCCATCTGAGTCAGAAATGAGGTGACTCACCAACATGAAGCATTGCTCTCAGAATGCGAATTTAAACAGGAAAAAGAGACTTAACATGAAAGGTCTTTACTTTAAATGTAGCCGATGGCAAGAAATGAAGGCACACAGATCCACCCAACGCAATACCAAGGTGGACACTTGGACCAAAGTCTGTGTATTTCCAAATATGGAGATGCTTAATAGCAAGGTGACACAGTAATTAATCCTTAGTCATCCAGGTTAATGATCAATCACCTGCCACTCTTTTGAAGGCAGCTTTCACGTACACTAGTACACACCTGTAGCACCCTTTTCAAATACAGAGACAAAGCATGGCAACTAGAGCTGAAAGAGACTTTGGAACCTCTGAACTGATACAGAAATTCCTTATGCAGCACCCTTCACTGATGGCCTGGTCACCTTCTGCTGGGATTAGGGGGTCCTGGACTCCAGAGGTGACCTACTGTCCCAGCAATCCCATTTGTTAGAAATGATTTCTAATACCGACCTCAAATCTTTCTTCTTGTATCTCTCACGTCACGGTTTCAGTTTTTTCTTCTGGATCATCTGAGGGACAGATGCGTCCTTCTTCCCAGGATGACTCTGTTTCCCAGGAAACACTGGATGGAAGACACAGCTACAAAGGTGCAGGAAGTAGGAGCTTGTTATTCTCACAAAGCAGAATTGATGCAGGTCGATGGTCTGGTTGGCACAGCTCTCAAGGGCACAAGTGCTTTTTATCTTTCTGCTTTGCCATTCTTGGTGTGCTGATGTTGGGGCCCATGTTTGTCACCTCTTGGCCACGCCTACCTGGCTACTGCAACCTTAGCGAGAAAAAGAAAGAACTAGGGAATAGAGGGCACACCTGCAATTCTTTCCTTTTTTTTTTTTTTTTAAGGTAAGCAAACAAATTTCTTCCAGCCCTGATGATCAGACTTCTCCTTCACCAGAACTGAGCTGGCCACGAGTGTGTGAGTCCCATGGGTGGTTTACACTCGTGGCCATTCCATTCCCCAGATCTGAGTGGCCTCTTTTTTCCTGTCCTGTGCCGACTGAACGCCATCTTTTTGGTTATCAGGGAAGATGCGGGTAAGGTGAAGAGCCTGATGATAGGTTTTTCTTGGCCCAGTAGAGAAGCAAAAACAAACAAACAAACAAAAAAACCCCGCTTTTATTGCGTACACGACAGGGTGCAAGATCCTTCTGAGGCAAAGTAGTGATGGGCTTTTATTAGGTTTGAGGGTGGGTGGAGTTTGAAGGGGCGGGAAGAATGACGTAATGAAAGCTGATTGGGCAGACTGGCGCGTGCGCATAAAGCAGAAAATGCAATTCAGCTTGGAAGAAGAACCCGGAAATCGAAGGGACGGCTGTTGCTCTAGGGCCCAGCGCCATGTTGGGCGGTTGCTATGCTGAGTTTCATAGGAGCAGAACCCATCACCTGAATGATGCTGAGCCAGGCAGACAGAACCTATCACAACCACACCTCAAAAACTGAAAGATTGCCAAGTCTCCCATAACTTTCTTCAGAATTGAAGCGCAGCCAGCTTCTCGCTCAGCTAAACGCTCTTCTGCCATCTTGTCCTTTCCCTCTCGCCATGGCGCTGGCTTCTGGAACCCGGCGCCGTCTTGCCACGTGCCTGGCCCTGGCCTGGGGCCGGGTAACCGACCCGCATGCCTGTGCCCTGTGCTTTCTGCTCACTTTGCTGGCTTTTGTGGCGGTCCTGTCATGGACCGGCTGTCGCAGAGTTTGAAGGCAGTTCTTCAGTTTCATGGGAACTGCTCGCAAGTCGTAGCTCCTGTCCAGTTCTCTCTGTAATTGATTTTTAAAAACCCTAAATGAAGCCTGCAACGTGCCGATTTGGGGAAACCGAAGCATTACAATACAGTAAGGGTCTATTTTGCTTAATCTTAAACAGCTGTTCACTTAATGAAATATGTTTGGACGACTAAGGCATGAATTTTATAAAAAGCCTTTAAAATTTTTCTGTACAATCCATAGGTAGCATTGATATATTTATTACTGTATATGGATTTAGAAGAAAAACTGTCACCTCTTTATGTTTCTTTTTGCCTTTCCTAAAATACTTTTTTTCTGGCACATTATTGTGTGCTACCACTAGGCCACACCAAATCAATTTGATTTATGCTGTAACAGAGTGGAAAATAGAAAGCAAGGCACAATGACTTTAGTATGCTCAGTAACAAGTGTGTAATGGAGAGCTAATACTTTTGGAAATACACGCTTTCATGACATTTTAGAAATTATGGAATTCTAGTACTCAGGTGCTTTTTGCTTTAAAGTATTTTTATTTGATGTAGGATTAGTATGACTTGAAACAGTTGAAGTGTTAACAGTTATACTGTAATGATCAAATTTAGTTTTTTGATATCTAGCCTGTATCCAGTTATCTCCTGGCTTGCCATGATATATTGATTATCACCATAAATGACTTCAATTAATTTTATATATAGATGAATAGATACAGATACATGTAGATAACATGGATGATTTGTCGAAGTTAAAGAAGGGTGGTGCCCATTACTAACTTTCACATCCAGAATAGGAAATCTGGCATCCAAACTGGTGTAAATCACAGTTGCGCACTGTAATGTGGCTTTGTTACCACGGCAGGGACTCACCAGCACAGCGAGTGGCAGGTTTTAAGGCCGGTCAGGAATATGTTCTGAATGTTAGAATTTCTTCACAATCTGCAAAACATTACTCTCCGTGAATCGCTAAGAGGCCACTGAGATGATGACAAGGATATTTATGTCATGACGCTTATGAGGAGCTCTGTGAGCAACTGGAAGGGAACAGTGTTGGTTTCCAAGCTGACAGACACATTTGGAAGGATCGTGTGTTTATCGACTTTTAAAAGCACACCATTGTCCCTGGAATGTGACCATGATGGTGTCCCGTGAGCTGGGCCAGCGCGTCAAATGAATGTATAGAACAATGATTTAAATAAAAACAATAAAAATGATAGTCCACAGTACTCACCAGCGTATGGAACAGATGAGAGCATTAAACATAAGAACTTACGGGGATATAATCAAGAATTTAAGGGTTACTGGGTTCTGAGTGGAGCTTTCAAAAATAAGTTAGTGGCTCACTTCCGGCTTTGGCTGAGTGAGGAATGGCAAACTGTCCTTATGAAGCGACTCTGAGCAGGGCTGAGCTGAAGAAAAACCATCCAGCACCTTAGAAACTGACTAAATCTGAGCAGCATTTATGCTCAATCAGCTGCTAAAGGCACAGTGGGAAGCAGAGCCCCAGGCTCGGGCCCGTGGGTGGTCTTCGCCCACCTCGCCCACCTGCGTGCGGTTCCATCCCCAGTGAGGTCATTCAGAGTGGCTGGCAGCGCCTCTGGCATGGCTGAGGGGTGTGCGAGAAGCCCCCTCTTGACCGCGCCTCGGGGAGACACACAGCTGAGGAAGCCATGGCTCAGAAAACTTCCAGGGGCTCCGTGATTCCATCTCCTCCTCTGCCCGGGGCGGCACCATGGGCAGGAGGTGGACACTCGCTACCTCCGGGTGGTCGAGCTCGGCCTCTCTCCCGCCCCTGGCTTCCTGTGACACTGCAGGCACAGGGCGACCACAGGGAGCCAGGGGAGAGAGACACCAGGAATGGAAGACTCCAGGGAAGCAGACCTCACAAGCCGATCCGGGTAAACCATCAAGGTAATAAGCAAGTAAGCAGCAGTCCCTCCAGTGTCAACAGCCTGCAGGACGGAGAAGCCAGAACAGGAGGTTGTTCCAGTATGTTACCTAAAGTCTCCCATGTTTAGCACAATAATTCCAAAACCTTCAAAGAAGCAAGAAAGTGTGACTATTTTAGGGGGGGAAACAGTGATGAGAAACTGTCTACTAGTGTTATTTGTCTGTTGTTGGATTTAGAACACAGTTTTCAAGGCAGATAAAGGACAGTGTATTAGAATGAGTTAGTGAATAAAGAAGTTCAGTTATAAATTATAAAAATGAATTAAGTGAAAATGCAGAATTGAAAAAATGAAATGAAAGATTAAAATTAGAAGGGCTTGAAAGCAGAGCTGAGAAGGCAGAAGAAAAAATTCAGTGGGATAAAACATTGAGTAAAAATTAATATCTAACTGTTGTCTATAAGAGACACACCCTAGGTTCAAAGATACAGATAGGTTGAAATAAAAAGATTGAAGACTTGCACACCATGCAGATAGTAACCAGAAAGAGAATTATTGCCTTAAGGAAACAAAAAAGGAGAGAAAACCAAACCTTAAATAACTAAAGATAATACAAGATTAAAGCAGAAATCAGATTTAAAAGAGAAAAATAGAGACAATATAACTAAAGATTTTCTTAAAAAATATTTAAGGAAAAAGAAAAGGGAAAAAGAAAAATCTTTAGCTAACTGACTGAGATAAAGAGCGAAGACAAAATTTCCAGAAGTAGGAAGGAAAGAAGGGGCATTACTACTGACCCTACAGAAATTAAAATGCATATGAGGAAATATTACAAACATATTTATTTATTTTTGGTACTGGGAATCAGGACCTTGCATCTGCCAGGCAGGTGCTGTGCCTCTGAGCTACATTCTCAGCCCATACAAACATTTAAATAAATTTAGCAACTTAGATAAAATGGACCAATTTCTTTAAAGACATAAGATGTTCTAGCACTTCTACACTGAGATGTTTAACTGAGTGAAATGAAAACATACCTTCATAAAAACCTGTACATCAAAGCCACATGTGGTGGTGCACGCCTGTAATCCCAGCACTCCAGAGGCTGAGGCAGGAGGACTGTTGCAAGTTCAAGACCAGCCTGGGCTACAAAGTAAGACCAAGGCCAGCCTGAACTGCATAGTGAGACCCTGTCTCAAAAAGACAAAAACAAACAAACAAAAAACCCTCTACGTAAGCATAGAAATAGTATTTATAATCGCCAAAAGTTGAAATAAAATCAAATGCCATTTAATAGGCAAATGAATAAACAAATTGTGGTACATTCATATAATTGAAATACTCAGCAATAAAAATAATGAACTGTTGATATACACAGCAGCATAGGTGAATCTTGAGTGTTATTATGCTAAATTAAAGAAGTCTGACTCAACAGAATGCCTCTTGGAAGGTACCACTTGTATAATATTTTGAATTTTTAAAATTTAATTTTTTGAGACTATGTAGTCTAGGGTGGACTTGAATTCACCATGTAGACCAGTCTGGCCCCACGCTCACAGCAATCCTCCTGCCTCAGCCTCCTGAGTGCTAGAATTATAGGTGTATACCACCACACATGGCTGATATTCTGGAAAAGGCTAAATTATGGAGATGGAAAACATGTAAGAAGGTAGAGGATCCAATCCATCATATCCTGAACTGGTCTTAATTTAAATGCCATCTTACCTCATTTACACCAAGTCCGTAATTTTCTTGACATTTAAATCTATTTATTTATTGGTTTATTTATTTTTACTTATTTAGTGGTGCTGCAAATTAAACCCAAGGCATCACACGTACTAGGCAAGTGTACCCCAGCCCTGATTTTAAAATGTTAAATGGAATAGTTCTATGACTAACTGCATTAAATGGAGCTAAATATTTGGTGAAACTTTCATTGGAACAAGAACACCTTCCAAGGCTGTAGAGCAGTGATGAAGTTTCCACTTTAACAGGCCAGTCGTGTTGGAAGTCCTTTCCTGGCGCGCCTTCCCCACTGTTTCTAGGTGGAACATAAATGGCGCCGTCCTCCCGTCAGCGTGCAGGGCCTGCTGACTGCCCAGAGTGTCACAGCCACGTCTGGAGCAGGGGGGCCTCACCCACGGAAGGCTCCAGGTGATAGCTGGGTGCTGCAAAGGCCTCTTGAAGAGTGTAGCCCTTGTGATTTGAGAACTCACCACCTTCCTTACCCTCCCCACGTGGTTTTGCTATGTAGTTCAGGCTGGCCTTGAACTCGTTATGGAGGCCAGGCTAGGCTCCAAGTCCCTGCAATCCTCCTGCCTCAGCCTCCCGGGTGCTGCTATTACAGGTGCGCACCACCACGCCTGGTGCCACCCCCTTTCCTTCTGCCCCCTCCATCCCTTTCTCTGTCCCTCCCTCTCTCCCTTTTTGCTTTCCTCTCTTCTTTCATTGTTTTATTACATAACTTCCCATAATCACAAAGGATAGATCAGTATAATAAGCCCTCGGTCCCTGTCCCCAAGCTGCCGTATCAGTATCCAGATCTTGCCGATTTTGTTAACTTTATCTCCCTCCAGCCTTTTTATTTTTGCTGAGGCAACTTGAAATAAATCCTAGAACCGTGTCACTTTGCTCATAAATATTATGTTATACTCTGAATGATTTCTTTCTGCCAGCAAGACTAATCCATGTTTAATACAGAAAATTTAGAAATGCTTCATAAAGGGGAAATTTAAGTTGCCCACTTGGCTGCAGTCCAAATCACTACTGATTTTTGAGGTTTTCCTCCCCAGGTCTTTATGCATTTATGTGACTGTATAGACATGTGTTTAGTATATCATACACATCTATCCATATGGTAATCAGGGATAAGGCCTTCGCCAACTAACAGAAAACCCAGGCCAACTAGCCGGAGCAGTAAAAAGCAGTGTTTTCCTCTTGGTCTTGCCTCCTGATGGGCTCCGCCCTTGGGCTGGCTGTCTTCCTGGCCACAAGACCAGGGACACAGGCTTCAATGCTGCCCTTCATAAGGCCAGAGAGCATCAGTGCCCTTTTCCTTTTTTCCTTTTGAGACAGGGTCTCACCATGCAGTTCAGACTGGTCTTGAGCTCACTTTGCAGCCCAGGCTGGTCCCGCACTTGCAGTGATCCTCCTGCCTCAGTGTCCGGAGTGCTGGGATTACAGGCGTGCACCATCATGCCGGGTTTTTCCCCGTGGGTTCTGGAAGGAGCCTGAGCGCTGCTGATTGGACCACTGCTGAGCCAGTCACTCCCTGGAACAAGGGACCTGGCGGAGCCCTGGCATCTTCAGAGCTGCTGGGGAGGAGGCACCCAGACAACCTGTGTCGCCAGGAGGGGTGGCAGCCTGGCTGAGTGCGTCCTTGTACTTCCTGCTTCCTCTAAATCTGTCTCCCTGCCCCTTTAAATCTGGGAGAGGTGATTGAGGCCTTGGTTTCACCCTCAGGATAAAGACCCCAACCAACCTGAAGGCTGACAGGGGCCCTGGGGTTTGGGAGAATGAGGGAAGGCCATCCCTTCCGGCTGTCACTTCCGGCTCCTGCGGGGTCCTTGCTCTTGACCCTGTGACTTACGCTGGCCCTGGCTGTGGAATGCATCCTGCCCTTGCATAGCTTGAGAGAAACTGCACATGGAAAGCCCTCCCGTGTGCCCTGGGGGCTTAGGCGGGGTGGGCAGGAGGCCGAGTGCGGCGCCAGAGTGCAGCGTTGAGCAGAGCCCGGCAGGCCCTGGGGGTGGCGCTCCACAGAGGGCGCGTTCACCGCGCAGGGCACGTTCGGCAGTGGGCGGGGACATTACTGGTTGTCATGGGTGCCACTGGTGTCTCTAGGGTAGAGACCCGGGCTGCTGCTGAGCATCCGCCAGGCACAGCGAGCCGTCTTGCCCGGTGCCACCTCGTGTCCACCAGAAGCCTGCGGGAAGTGTCCCTGGCGGCCCTGGGGACCCTCCTGCCTTCCTCTCCATGGCTCTTCCTCCTCCTGAGCGTTCCCCCCTTCCTGCGTCTCAGCCATCCTTGCTTTCCTCGTTGCCCACGTTCCTTCCAGCGCACACCCCCGCGGCGCTTCTCTGCAAGAGATTTCACCGTGGACAACTGCTTTCCAGCCATGATGCGCCTGTGCCTGGCCAGTTATTCTTGGGGTAGCAAAGTGGATTGCTTTTGACGCACACCTTTTTCGCCGAGGGGCATTTTGTGGCTGTTTTCCCAAGGCTTGCCCAGTATCACAAGGTTTGTCGAGCACCTGGGCACAGACAGCCCTGCCTGGCCGCCTCGGGATGGGCCTGGGCTGGGCGTAGCCGTGATGCAATGCGATGGGTAACTGCCCATCTGCTGCCTTCCCAGAGTGAGGGGCGCTGTTTGAGTTGGAGCTTGCTTGGGGCCCAGGGTTATCCAGAAACCCCAATGCAGAGAGGCCCTGTGGTGATGGGCCTGTAGCCTGGAAAAGAAATGGGGTTTTGTTCTCTGAAGCCGTAGGAGCGTTGGGAATGCTGGCGATTGCAGTCTCATCCAAGTCTGTCCTGATCAGCGCACCCCATACCCTTTATCACTTGTTCCGAGCTCCCCAGCACCAGGGGGGCCACTGGATCTGTGGTCAAGGGGCTTCAGTCTGCTCCGGGCAACCCAGCAGCGCCCATCCCGTTGGTCTTTCCAGCGAGGAGTGCAGGGCAGGCGCTGACTCTCCCCTGAGAGGTAACGGGAGGTCTGTGGGGACCCTGATCCCCGGGAGAAGTCTGAAGGGACCGCTCCTAGGCCTCTGGACCTTGCTGGCTACGGAGATGGTGCGTGGAGCTTTGCACCGTCTTGAAACAGTGGAGGAGAACCGGGTGTGGGCGCCGAGGACTCGCCGAGGGTGGAGAGAGAGGGGCGGGAAGATGAAGGTTTTCAGTGACCCTGGGAGCTGGGAATCCACCAGCCCCTGCTCTCCCCTGCCTCAGACTTCCTGAGGTACGCCGTGTTAACAGGCCTTGCTTTAAGGTAGTTTCAGTGTTTTATGTTGCTTGGAACTGAAAAATCCAAGTGATATATCAAGCTGACCACTGTAATGTTGTTTAAATTGTACTGCAATTCTGGACTGTAATATATTTAATTAATCTCCCCAGACTGGACCTTTAGACATTTCCAGTGTTCAGTCACTACAGTATTAAAAGGGACCTTTCTGAAAGTAATGCCAAACAAAAGTTGTAAACATTTTTTGGCTTCCTAAGAGAAGGCAGCCTGCCTCCTTAGAATTAGTTCTTCATTGCTCTATTTGCTCCTATTTCTAGAGTGACCCCTGTGCTAGAGGCTTGGGAGAGAATCATCTTGTTTCTCTGCAGGACTTGTGTTCCTTTGGCTTGATGAAATCAATCTGTGGTCCTTTGGTTGTATAAATGCAAAACCAATTCCACATGTGTCTATGGAGAAAAAGTGACAAAATACTATGGGACTGAGATGAAATTTTGATTTCTTTTTTTTCCCCAAATCCATTTTATTTCAAGACGAAAGAGAAAAAAAATGAAGGAAAAAACCCTAAAATTTCAAAACACATCAATCGGGGCAATAATGGTACATATATCATGCACTGTAAGTTTTGATTTCTATGCAAACATATATTTTAGCATACAGAGTTAAGATTCTAGACTTTCTGACATCTTAGGGACTTCCTGACATCTTCTGTGTTTGAATTTAAATTCTTTAAAATCTGAGGTTTTGTGTTCTCATGGCATATCATCTAGGTAGAGTTGGAGATGTGTATCTGTCAGTTTTCTGTGCCTGCAACAAAATACCTAAGATAATTGACTTAAGAAGAGGCAAGGTTTATTTTGGCTCACAGTTTTGGAGGTTTTAGGCCATGACCAATGGACACTGATGCCTTAGACTTGGGGTAAGGCCACACATGGGGTGGGAGGAGCTGTTCACTTGATGGTCAGTAGTGAAAGGGAGAGGAGAGAGCGCATGCAGGAGAGAGGGTCCCCTTATCTCCTACCCGGCCCCACTGCTCAGAGTCACCCAGCTCCTCCCAACAGTGCCCAGCTGGGGACCAGGTGGGGGCGGGGTGTCCCAAGGTCATTGCATCCGTCCCAGGATGAGCCTGGTAGAGCCCTATGTCTTCCCTAACATACAGAAGGGAAATCCTATAAAAATAACACCTGACTCCCAGGGCACTTTCCACTTTGTCCTACACCCTCTCCACGCTCGGCAATTACTGGTGCAGAAGCAGCAGCTGTGGTGGCAGTGTTCACACTGCCAGGGGGCTTGGGGTGCCAAGCGGTCCTGCCTATCACAAGCCATAGAAGCCACTCTGCCCCGTATCTTCCCGAGCCCGGTGGAGACATGATAGTGAACTCGTTTACTTCACTGAGGTATTTTAGAACATGGCACCTTCATGTAGGCAAAAGATCATTAACTGGGAACCTACCTAAGATAGTCTTTGTTTTTTGAGCTCAATGGAAAAATACTTTGAAGCTGAGTTCCTAGACATTTATTGGAAGAAACAGCATTTTTTAATCCCACAAATAGCACATAACCATTGTTGAAAATGACGTGCACACACAGACACACAGACACACACAGATACATGGACACACAGACACACAGAAACACACACATAGACACGCAGACACACAGAAACACACACATAGACACATAGACACGCAGACACACAGACACACACAGACACACACACAGACACACAGATACATGGACACACAGACACACAGAAACACACACATAGACACGCAGACACACAGAAACACACACATAGACATGCAGACACACAGAAACACACACATAGACACATAGACACGCAGACACACAGAAACACACACATAGACACATAGACACGCAGACACACAGACACACACAGACACACACACAGACACACAGATACATGGACACACAGACACACAGAAACACACACATAGACACATAGACACACATAGACACAGACACACACACACACAGACACACACACACACAGACACACACACACACACGCGCACGCGCGTCTTCCCTTTGTTCCGGATCCACGGGAGACAGAGGCTCTGACAGTCTTTCTTTCTTGTGGGTGAGGTCTTTGACATTTTTTTCCTTGTGGTTCTTCTCAAGAAACTTTTCTGCTCTCAATCATTCCCTGTGTTCTACTTTAGCAGTTTGAAAGGTTTTCTCACAAATTGTTGGTCTGGTTGAAATTGATTTTGCTATGGGCTAGAGTGATGCGTCATTATACTGTTAATACGGTATCCCTGGAAATGGCGCTTACCACTGTTTATCGAATGAGGGTTTCACCACTAATTTGAGTGACAATTTTCTTTTTTACCACATTCTAAGTTGAGAATTTTTCTGGGTGTGCTATATGTTTCTCTAATTGTCTATCCATTGCTTCATCATTACCATGTGTTCTAGTGAACTTTTGGGGGTTTTTTTTTTTGAGGTTTTTTCTTTCTGAGGTAAGGTTTCATTATGCAGCCCGAGCTGGCCTGCACTGCTCAGTGATCCTCCTGCCTCAGCCTCCCGAGCACTGGGATTATAGGCAAGCGCCACCACGTCCTGCTCTTAGCGAACTTTATAAAAGATTTTACAACCTAAAAATGGCCCTCAACTGTTCTTTCCAAACACCCATTGACTTTCTACCTTGTTTATTGTTTCTGAAGATATTAGCATTTTATTTTCATGGTGTAGACACCCACGAAGACGCAGAAAAATCATACTCCCCAAAATATAAAAATCTGAAGTGACACACAGCATACAGTCATGCGGAATCAGGAAGGAAGATATTTAAATTGTAAGGAAAGAAGAGTCCCGTTTAGGGAAAGTCCCAAGGCCTCCACCTGCAGGGTCGCAGGCCCTGCTGTCTCTGACATCTGCTTGGCCCACACTTTTTAGCATGGCAAGCAGTTTGCACTTTACATCCTCTGCGTGGCTGGCTTTCACAGGCCTCCCTCGGCCTCTCCTCTGCTTCCTTTCTGCACCTCCCTCCGGCTGCCTGTCCAGTGCCCGGTCTGCAGAGCAGGGCCCCGCACAGTCTGTTAACATTTTCAGAAGGCGACGGGGGCAGCTGCCAAGAGGCCTGCGTGACTCCGAAGAAAGCAGTGGCTCTCAGCTGCCCGTGCTCCAGGCCGGGGCGTTGGCCCCCTGAGGTGACCGCTCCGGCCAGGGCGGCTGCTCTTCCCTCTTCCTCTTCCCCTTCACTGTCCCTTGCTGACCTTCTGGTTCCACTCACTGGCCGACTCGCCGCACGGACAGGGCCCTTCCTCTCCTTCCCTCCCACTCCATGGCAAGATCCCTGCCCCGGTCACCACGGACCTAGCTCCCTGCTGCCTACCTTAAATTAGTTTCACTTTGGGATTCTTGTACAGGAGAAAATGTGACATTGAGGCTTGCGTATCTGGTTTGCTTCATTTTACATCATGACTTCAAGGTGCATCCATTTTCCTACAAACGACTCATCTCTCCTTTACGCACAGAAATGCTCCTCTGGGTATAATGCCACATTTTCTTTAACCTCTCTCGGTTGACGGACATACACATTGAGATTCCGCCTGACTCCAGAGAGGAGTCAGACTTCCTTCTCCCCAAAGGTAAAGAAACGGGACCTTTGTCATGGCTGTGAAGCCTGCGCGTTCTGGTGGGGCTGGAGGGGCTGGAGGATCACAGCGCTTCTCCCAGGGTCCACCTGGCCGGACGCACCTGTCAGTACCCGACCGAAGCGTTTGCCTTCTGTCTCACCAGGTTGGGAGTAGGTGGCAGGAGCTGCTCTCCCTGCCCCCCTGGCCTCCAGCCCCAGGGACCCCCAGCTTTCAGTGCTGCAAACCCCCCATCCCCGCGAGCAGCGGAGGGCGCCGGTCCATTAAACACACCCGGGCTCAGAGCGACTTGTCCAGGTCACAGGGCGGAGGGAGGGATCTTGCCCGTGTGTAGGCGGTGGCCTGTAAATGCTTACTGCTGGTGCTGTTTAAGTTAAATAGAGAAAGGAGAGC
>PVJX010013242.1:0-22599 GCA_004027295.1 Dolichotis patagonum
TTTTTAAATTATTAGAATTTTATGCAAGAAAATTGTGGGGTGCATTGGGCAAGCATCCAGATGGTACAGATAGCATAGATCAAAGGGACAACTGAGGAAAAAACAGTGAAAAGACTACAAATGTTTGACTAAGTAAAGGACAAGTCTATGAAGAATGATGGGATATCTTGCACGATATCCTTAATCCTAACAAACAAAAGTAGCAGATGTAGTTTTCTTTAATATATTGACTTGAAGATATTGATTCATCCAAATAATGATGAACACAAACTGGAAGAGCTCATTGGCTAGAGAAGTCTTTATTGTTAAATAACAAATTGAAGTAAAAAAATGAAAAAATAGTTTAATTAACTAGGGTAATCTTTAGTTTCATGTAATTTTTTTCATTTAATGTAAATGCCACTCTGATATTCAGGATTAACGATCTTCCATTTATGTAGTATAGCAACTCAACACTATACAAGTCTTACAGTCTCAGCAACAGTAAGATTTAGTTATTTCATTTTTTTTCTATCCATGGGAACTAGTATTCTGTATCTGAAAGTACAATATTAATTTATAGGGTTCTCAGCAGTGAATTTTGCCATATTTCTTCTAGACAGGATAATAAAGGTCAGAAATGGAAGAGTGTCAGAAGACTGTGGAGTTTGACACATTCTGCTGTTTGCAACTGCATAAATGTATCATAGATGTGGAGTTTTGAAAGAGACTTACTGTAAGAATATTGTTTTAGTAGAGCACTTCAAAATTACATGAAGGTGGGATTTATATTGATACTTAAGATAAAAATTAATACCCACTCTGTTAGCTACTGTGATGTGAAGTAACAGGCAGTGTTGGGGTATATTCCCAGCCAGAGAATGTTCTTTGAAGTATAAAAAGGAACAGAGGAAGCAAAATATTGAGCAAAAAAAGAGACATGAATGCTTTTTTTAAGGAAACATAAGAAAAAAGGGAAAAACAGTGAAAAAAGGTAGAGAAGACAATAACGTATTTGGGAATTAGAGATATCAAACATAAATGGAAATGGTACTAATTTCATAATTTACAAATCTGAAGAAAAATAAAAATTGAGTGAATATGAAAATAAAAACTAGTATCCAAGTACTCTTACCTCCTGAATTTTTATGTTGGATTATTCACTATATATTATTTTAGCAATAAAATGTGGCATTCATACTGAAATTATTCTAATGCAATTTCTAAAGATATTGTAATTTAATTACAAGTCCTTCAATCCAAAAATTGTTTCACTTAAGCCTTTAATGAAGCTTGCATATGGAGAGGCTATGAAGCATAGTGAGTACAAACAAAACCTTTGTGCGGACTCTAAGACCTCTGGCAAACTATTCATTTGCTATGTACCTCCTTTTCTTCAAGTGTAAAATGGGACTTGTACAATAGTAATCGTTTCATATTTTGAACAAAAGCATTACATGAATTAATTTATGAAATTACTTATATTAACAATTGATAAATAATATGCATATAAATGAGACATGCATGAATTCATGCATATATTACATATATATGTACGCAATTATATACATATTTAGCTAAATGTGTATATTTAAAATCATGGATTTTAGTTGAACATGGTGTCATGTGACTATAATCCCAGCACTCTAGGAGGCCCAAGTTCAAATCTAGCCTGGGCATCATAATGATTTAAGGATAATCTATCTAAAAATATGAAACAGAAAACACTGGATATGAAGCTATGTACAAGCACACCTGTTTCATTATTCAACACAATAAAAACATGTTTTCTGCTGATACTTTATAGCAAATATTTCAATATGTTTAAATTCTGACTAATATGTGAAAATGGATCCACATATTAGATAATGAGTAAATTCAACCAGTTGGCATGTCTTACAAAGGGTGGTATAAACACATACATAATGAGTTATTAACAAGCATGGAAGAGGAGTAAGCTTACCAATAGGATTGCAAGCATCAAGAAGAAGACACAAGAAGAAATTGAGCTAATAGAAATGACTTAAATTAAATGGATATTTGTGATGAGGGCAAAGTAGAATAGAGTATAAAATTCATTTATCTCTTTTTAGAAAATCTAAACTTGTGCAAAACTTTTAGAAAAGTGCATATTGAAAGAAATAAAATTCAAAGTAAATTTTGTTTCTTGATAAGAAAACAGAAATGGACCAGTGATTCCTTTCTTAACATATGATGACCAGAATATAGAATGTAAGTGGATTATTCTTTAAAAGGGATCCATTAAAGAAATTGTATCACTTAGAATCATAATTCAATTTCAAAAGTTTAAATTTGATTGTGATCAGAAGTGATAGTAAAATAATGCAGTAAATCAACACAGATAGCAATTTACAGGGTATCTTCAGCTAGAAGTGGATTTTAGGTATGCAAGAAAAGAAAGACAAGCAAGACATTCAGAGGCCATCTGAATGATACCACGTTGCTCAGTGTCATGGTTTGTGTCTATATGTCCCTCCAAAGCCTCTTGCAGTCATAGGAGTTTTTCAAAAGTAGTTGAATCTTGAGTTTTGATGCTAGGATTAAGGATGTGTGATTAATATATCCCTCCACTGATTGGTTTGACATAGATCTGGATTGGATTAAGGGTGTTAGTTCTATTCCTGTCCTAGCATGGGTATCCTGCATACAATATAAGGGACAGAAAGAGTCTTGTCTTCCCCTCTTTTATTGTTTTTGCTATCCTGTGGGTGCCATGAATTATTGTCTTCTATGGTGGCTCTCTGCTCAGCCATCTTGTCTTGGAGCCAACCATTATGAACTAAAATCTCTACAAAGTATGAGCTAAAAATCCTTACCCCTTTAATGTTGAATGTTGAATATTTTGCCTCAGCAGTCAAAAAAAGTAACTAGGATAGTCAGAATTCTGATATAACCCACAATTTGGAAGAAAACATTCATCCAACTCCTAGTAATATGCATGATAATTTTAACTGAAATAAGTAACTAATTCTCCAACTTGGCAAAGTGAGATTTTGGGCTAGTACCCAACAGAAAAGTCCCATGATATGACCTTGTTTGGTCATTAGAGAAATAGCCCTTTAAGATGTTCAAATCATAATCTCTGGAACCTGGGAATGTATTGTCAAATATTAAGCAAGAATAATTCATATATACAGTAAGGTTAGAAAACTCGAATTGAAAATATTATCCTGCTTAATCTAGGTGCCTGTAGTGTAATCATAGTAGTTCTTAAAAGACAAGAAGACAAGTGGGAATAAATATTGTTCATACAATGTTGAAGCATGTGAAATATAGGGAATTATAAGCGAAACAATAAGGCAGTTTCTGAGAAGCAGTATGGGCCAAAGGCTTTTGAGCAAGCAAGAAAAAAAATATTGTTTCTATAATTTTAATTAAAAACAGCTAAATTTAACAAGATATTCTCTCTCAAAGTTTCTAGAAATAAATACAACATTTGTGACATCTTTTTACTAAACCAGTGAAACCAATGTGAGAATGCTGACATAGAGAATACTAAAGAAATGAATTCATTCTATTTGAACCCAGTAGATTGTTAGAAATTTGTCACAATAGCAAAAAATTAATATATTGAGCTTTTCATGAAAATTGTATACATTTGGAAACCTGTGAGAGTCAAGAAAGTTAAAATAATTTGAAAATTTATGTGAAAAGTATTAAGTTGTGGTATATATGTTTACTAACTCCCCATCAGAAAATCAATTTTTATTTACTAGAAAATGTAAATTATTGATAAAAATTAAAAACAATGTTTACAGTAAAATATTAAAATGGAAATGAATCTGATTATGTATCAAGTGTGTCAATCTCATTAAAAATTATTTATAATCATCTCTGAGTTGAGATAGATCACATTTGGATCATTCTCTGTATATGAATACTGATGTGTTATATGTATATAAACACTGGTGTGACCAGTTGGGAGGTGTAATTACCTGAGAGACAGCATTATTAAACAGTGAGATTGCAGTTTTCTGATAATACAGGTCAGGCTTCAGAACCTGTTTGTGAAAAGAGACCATGTTGTCTGAAGCACTTGGACTTGTGTTAAAAGTTGATATATATGCATTGAATGCATTATCTTATATATTATTTATAATAGATACATTTTCTACATATCTATTTTATGTTTTCTTAAGACTTGTTATAACTAGGTACTTAACAGAAAGAAAATAATGGCTAGTAGAAATACTGAAGCTTTAGGTTCTGCAGATGAGTGCCATTGAATGTTCTGGGGAATAGTGAGAAAAGTTGTAGAAAAATCAAAATGTTCTTTTATATTAAAAATTAAGTAAAATGGATTACAGATACTTAGAACATATGTGTGTATATATATATATATATATATAGTGTATATATGTCAATGCACATTTTACAGTTCGGGTGCTGTTTTTTGTTAATATTTGAGTAGTACATCTTGTCAGGACCGTAATGGTAAAATGTAGTTGGCAATTAAAATAACATAACGTGAAAATTTAACATATTGTTAAAGACAATGCGCAAGTACTTACCAGATATGCTACTGAGGGAAATGGCGCTTTTATTTACACTCTACAGAAGAACAAATCATGTTCAGAAAACATAATCTAGAAGTTCCACAGTATTGGTTTGTAAGAATAAAAGTGTCTTTTTTGTTTTATATCAAATTGTTCACTATGAACTTGAAACTAGCTAAATTTCATCTGCCACACACACCTCCAAGCAATGAAACAATTTTGTTCAACTTCCTTTCATTATTTTTAGGCCTTTTTGCTAGAATAAAGTATTGACATTTGCATGCTCCATTTATTCTGTGAAGTATAGTAATATGCTGTACTATTTTGACCTTTTTGAAAGTCTGAAATTAATTAGTTGACTATTTTCCACTAGTCATCACCTCAACTATATTGAGTTGTGAGAAAGGATAGGCTATCCATAAAATGTGTGAACAATGATTGAAGATTTACAATTTCATATGTTCTTAATCCTTGTGTAACTCTGTTATGTTCCAAGAATCTCAAATGCATAACTAACATTTGATATCAAACTCATAATAAAACAGTACAATGTTCGTTACAATACATATATCATAGTAGTTAAACATTTTAATTCACACTCATAATTTTAGGAAAATATCCTTTATTTTATGTATGGTATGCATGAGAGAAGGAAAGATATTTGATGTATAGGAAATTCATCATTTTGATATTTAAGGGTTTTGGTAATACTGCTAGCAAAATGAAGACAGTTATACAGATGGAGAGGTGCCACAAATCCTATGAATGAAATAGTTTACCTAGTCTATACTATTGTTAAAGCAATCTGTTAGTCTTATATACATTTCTCATGGGATATATTAATTAGTGTAGAAATCTGATCTACCACAAAATAATGAATAAAATATCTCAATATTAGCTTCTATGTGAAATGAATGTATGAGTAGTAAAATAGCATTTTAAAAATTGCATTTGAGCTAATGAATTTATTAGCAGAAAATAATTACTACAAATATATGACTTTGATAATTATGGATATATATTTTTAATATAATGCCAATTTATAATCATCACATTTTTAAGGAATGATTTTAAAATGCAGTCTAATCCTTATCCAAGAAATATTTTTGGAATGGAAAATCATTTCTCTTTTTCACTTTGAAATGATCATATTTATTTCCTGTGCACTATACATAACTAATGATAAAAATGATATTTTAAAAATATAAACCATCTTATTCACAAACACTTAAAATGATCTACCATGGTATATCAAGATTTTAAGTACAGTGCACCATTTTAGAACTGTCACCTACATGTTTGCTGTGGAACTCAGGAATGTTGGGGTTACCAGTTACTATCATCATGATTTTCTTGTTGTTCAAGTAAAAACAAGAGCAACAATAAGAATAAGGATAAAAATAAGAATAAAAGTAATGTTGAAATGCACAGTGTTATCCTGCCTGTAATAGTTTGGAGACATAAAGTTAATATCAGCCATAATTATTTTTAATATATTCACAGTTTCACCTTCTGAAACATTCTCATTGGTCCTCACAGCTGTGCTGCTTGTAATTATATTTATTGCTCTCTGCCCCTAAATCATATACTAATCAGACTCTCTCATACAAAATGACATAGTTTAGAATAATTTCACTGCACTTATACACTTTGCAAGGATGGAAACAGTTTAATTAAGCCAAGTAAGCAGGCCATGGGTTGTTATGAAGTAATTCACCACAACAGTATAGTTACAAATGGTATAATAATTCAATGCTTGAATACATTATTATAAAGTCATATTTTTAAAACATTCATTTGATTGACAAAGCACATGAGAATGTATTACACTTTACAATATCCATTTCCACAAAATGAAAATGGCTCTGAAGGGCTGGGGGCTTAGCCCAGCAGTATAAGAAAATGGCTCTGAAATATAGATGCTAAGGCCAATGTAAAAATCTCTAGATTCCAGATTTATTAATCTTTCTGAAGTTAAAGTGTAACACAAAGACTGTTTACTTCAAATTAGAGTGGCAGGATATAGGAGAGAAAAGACTTTAAAAAATGATTTAGTTTTATGTATTTTGATTTTTTTCTAAGCATAAAATACTCTGCAAATTGACTATTTTTGAGACAAAATCATTTATAAAAAACCGTCAAAATTTTCAACAATATATATTTTTAATTGTACTAAGTCTAAGCACAACAGAAATAAATTCCTGTATAAACTAAAATTAAAATAGCACTAGAACCTTACAAAAATAATATTTACCTGAATTAGTACATGTAACAAAGTCTACACACATGACAACTGTACATTCCATACATATGTATTCCTTACATTGATGGCACATGTGTTATTCTCTCCTGGCCTTTGTGCAGTCTTACTTGAAATGTCTCTGGCCTTGCTGTTTTGTCATCAGGTTCTTATTATATTATGCAGTGTGTAATTAACAGAAACATAAAATATTAATAAAATAAATCCTTAACATCTTAATCTGTATTGAAAATTTAGAATGAATATCAACGTTTGATGACAGCTGTAAAATTGGTTACAATACCTAAAAGATAACATCAGAAATAAAAACCTCCTTGAAATATAATGAAAACATAAACAAAAGTGTATCACACAAAAATCTTTGCTTCAACTGTCACACCCAAGGAAGTCTTCACACATGTTCCATGTACTTGATTCACTTTTCCTAGTAACCCATGTGCTTACTTTTCTTTCTTTTGTGGTAGGTGACATTTGTTAACCTCTCTTTTTTTCCTATTTTTTTCAGGAAGCCTCCTACTGTGTTTTACAATATGCACTTAACAAGTAAATAAGATAACAATAAAATAAATTATCAAATGTGTAATGTGTGGGCCTGGAAGGAGTAACAAGAAGAGACCAATTACCCTTCCCCATTAGCCAGCAGAAGCCATGCAGAGTGCAGGAGGAGAAACAAGCCAATTCACCATTCCTTTAAGTCAGGAGAAGCCATGCTGGGCCTGGGAGGAGTAAAAAGAAAAATAAGAAGTCAATTTACACTTCCTATGATCCATTACAAGCCATGCATGGCCAAGGAGGACAAACAAGCTAATTCACTCTTGCTGTGAGTCTGAAGAAACCATGGTTGGTCTCAGAAGAGTTACAAGAAGCCAATTCACACATTCTGGAGGTAACTGTTGTGCAGACTGGGAGACAAGAACACCCTTTTACACACACACACACACACACACACACACACACACACACACACAAGCAACCAGCAGATTTGCTGATTTAGTGGATAGGCTGAGTTGATGGCATCAGAGTTACCCAAACAACTTAATACTTGTATTGATGATTGATTTTGAAGGCATAAGGCCAGTAGTCTAGGGATCTACTATGATAAATTATGCAATATTGCAAATATGATTTTTTATTCTATGTTGAAGTATAATATTGTTCTCACTGATGTTTTGTTCCATTTTATAGAATGTTCTGTTTTGATTGGTTCCACTCTGTTATTTCTTTTCTGTTTTTTAAATTTTATTTTAAAGAGAATAAAACAATAGAGGGCAGAACAGAGCAGATCAGAGCAGGAAAACAGACAACAGAGTACTTTACATTAAAACAAGCAGACATTAACAGTAGCTATCACAATATCTCTTTCTCTGCTATAGTTAAGCATAGTTTCAAATACAATAATATCAAACATAACAAAATAGTATAAAACCATTCAAAGAGTGAAAGAATTACAGGGCATTGTGAACCAAATAACAGAGAATGATCAATAGGTACTATAATATTTCATTTTCAATAATTTTTTTTTAATTTTTTATTTGAAAGAGAATAAAACAAAAGAGGGCAGCACAGAGCAAATCAGAACAGGACAACATAGGCAACACAGTACTTTACATTAAGACAACTGGACATCAACAGTAGCTAACACCATATCTCTTACTCTGCTATAGTTGAGCATAGTTTCAAATACAATAATATCAAACATAACACAATAGTATAAAGTGATGCATAGAGTGAAAGAATTACAGGGATTTCTGAACCTAATAACAGAAAATGATCAATGGGTACTAAATATCTCATTTTCTTTAAAAAAAATTTTGTTTAAACTATCACACACATTCAAATTCCAATACGACATAACGTGATACATAGAACCAATGTTTGTAGAACAAAAGAAGCGTGGTAGGACTTCTAAGAAGGATGATATTAATTCAGCAATAGCTGTCATAATGTTTTGTTTTCTTCAAAACGGCTGTTGATATCATCATGCATGATATAGTCAAACAAAACAGAATAAAACCATTCCAACTGATGATTGAAAACATTGAAAGGCTTCAAAGCTATGAGATGGGGACTCATCCTTACCATAAAGTCTTATATACTCTTATCAACTCTCATACTAGGGAGACTATAGGGTATTTATCTTTGTGAGTTTGGTTTATTTCGCTTAAGAGAATGGTCTCAAGTCCTGTCCATTTATTTATAAATACCTCGATGTGATCATTCTTTATAGCTGAGTAGTACTCCATTGTATAAAAATGCCACAACTTTTTTTATCCATTCCTCAGTTGATGGGCACTTAGGTTGTTTCCAAGATCTGGCTATTACGAATTGTGCTGCTATAAACATGGGTGTACATATATCACTGTGGTATGATGTTTTCAGTTCATCTGGGAATATGCCTAGAAGCAGAATAGCTGGGTCAAATGGGACTTCCATGCCCAGCTTTTTGAGGAATCTCCAGACTGACCACCACAGTGGTTGCACCAGTCTACACTCCCACCAACAGTGTAGAAGAGT
Source organism: Dolichotis patagonum (assembly GCA_004027295.1). Classification (NCBI taxonomy): domain Eukaryota; kingdom Metazoa; phylum Chordata; class Mammalia; order Rodentia; family Caviidae; genus Dolichotis; species Dolichotis patagonum. The sequence goes on from PVJX010013242.1 coordinate 9,271, forward strand.
TCCTTTTTCCCCACAGCCTCTCCAACACTTGTTGTTGATAGTGTTTTCTATCTTGGCCATTCTTTCTGGAGTGAGATGGAATCTCAGTGTGGTTTTAATTTACATTTCTCTCATGACTAATGATGATGAACATTTTTCATGTATTTATTTGCCATTCATATTTCTTCATCTGAGAACTGTGTATTCATTTCAGATGCCCATTTTTGGATTGGGTCTTTGAATTTCGAGGGTCTGATTTTTTTTAATTCTTTATAAGTTCCAGACAGAAGTCCTTTGTCTGAGGAGCTGTCCATGAAGATTTTTTCCCAATTTGTGGGTTTTCTTTTCACTCTGCTGGAAACCTCTTTTGACATGCAGAAACTCTTTAATAAGATGTGGTCCCAGTTAGTGATTCTTGGAAGTATTTCCCATGTAGTTTGGTTCTTGTTCATGAATTCTCTTCCTACCCCTATATCTTTGAGGTTTTTACCTACTTTGTCTTCCAGCAGTTTTAGTGTTTCTGTTTTAATATTTAGATCTTTGATCCGTTTAGATTTTACTGTAGTGCATGGTGATAGACATGGGTCTAGTTTTAGTGTTCTGTTTCAATATTATGTCTGAGAGTATGGGCAGCAATTTTGAGGATAACAGGAGATGATAGCCACTATTGATTTTTTATTATCCTGTTTTGAAATCCTGTATCACTTTCACTGTTTTGAATGGTTTTATTCTCTTTAAAATATACTTTCATTCTTCTGTTTTGTGTACTTCCTTAAAAAACCTAAGACATAACAACAAAACAAAAACCTATGTGAACTCTGATGAAGGTACCAATAGAACGCTACAATAAAATAAAACTTTGTGACCATGGCACAAATAACTGGCCCAGCAAGAGGAGTTCAGGTGACTGGCTCTTCTCCTCCAACATCAGAGGAGCCAGTTGACTAGTGTAACACAAGCCACAATATAGGATACTGGATAGGACACTCACAATGAACAGGTAAGGCTACCATGGTATAAAAGTGCAAAGAAACTGACAATATGAGTCATTACTTTGAACTTTATGTGAATTAATGCTGTACTTGGAAAAAAAGACATGGAATAGAAGCAGGATGGTGGTTTCATTTATTTCCCTTTTTAAAATGTTTTTTAAAATTTTATCTTTCTTTTCTTTTTGTGTGTCCTTTTGTTATTGTTTTCCTCTTTCTTTTCTAAACAGCTGGAAAGGAATCAAATAACAGAAAACTAATATCATACCTGAAACAGAGGCCAAGTTAGACAATCACTTGCTTCTTCATTCTTTTTTTGATGTCCTCTTCATTGGTTTTTCAAAGCTTGTGTGATCATCCTCAGTCTTCCAATCTTGCTTCCACTGTCTTTTTGGTTACCATTGTTTTATTCACTGTCTTTCTTAAATTAATCCAACACAGAGTAAAACCACTCTCCCAAGTAAAAAGACTTTGCATGCAAGCACCTAATTTATGATCAGTTCTACTATATAACTACATTTTGCCTTATGGTTTAAGGTACAAAATTAATAATTACCATGGTATGCCAGTGTTTAATGATATCATTGTTGTGAATTATATTATTCACATAGGAAATCATATCTTGTATAAACATAAATTCTAACTTCTGTAGCAACACTGGGAAGTTCTAGAGTAATAACCTCATTAGAGTTAACCACCAAAGGACTGTAGACTGAACCAAAAAGATATCAGCATTTCACTCTTAATTAATTGGGAAGATAGGATATTGGAACAGACACAATCCAAAAACTTTCTACACACAGAAGACATCCCTGAAGAACATTTTTCCTAGAGAAGACTTGGTAGTAGGATATAGCTACCTGCTACACAAACTCACAAGGATCCATACAAAAATGTAATGTTTTTTCTATATAGAGAATGACAAGACACAGAAGGAAAATGTAATTTCATACCTCCATTCCAAACAGAACAAGTGCAGCCATTGAGGTAGAGGAAAATGGAAGTTTCAACCTGAAATATCTGAAGTGATATGAACTGAAGTAAACAAACAAATCCATTAGGCTCCAGAGGAAATCAGATCAGAAAAATTCTTTCAGGTCAGAAAAAGAAATGCCAACATTCATATAGAAATTGCTCAGCTAATCTAGAGTAGAGATAGATAAAAAAAAGATGATGATAGGAAAAGGATGGAAACCACAAAGAAACAAAATGGAAGTGAGAAAATAAATATAATTCAGGAAACAGATATCCAGAAAATTAAAATTTCCATTAAAATATGGCAAAACTTCTTGAACATATCTAAAGACAGATTTTGAGATCTTGAAGACAGAATCATAGCTAGCATTCATGGAAGAAAGGCCTCTTAAAATAGCAATGGAACAAGAAATAACAATTCAACAACTGCAAATGGTGAAGAAAAGTAATATAAGAATATTTGGTGTCAATGAAAAACAGGAGTCAACACAGATGTCATAAAAATTATTTGAAGTAATGTCAGACAATATCCCAAGCATGAGAAAATAATCTGACATCAGATAAATGAGGCATATAGAACAGCTATTAGCCATAAGCAAAATAAACCTACACCTAGATTTATAGTAATCAAGAGTCTGGAAATTTATCACAAGAACAGACTATTAAAAACTGTTAGAGAAAAGAAACATCACCTATAAAGCAATGTCCCTCAGAATCATGGCAGACTTCTCAATACAAATCCTCAAGTCAAGAAGGGCTTGGAGTGAAGCATTTCAAGTCCTGAAAGAAAACAAATTACAACCAGGAATGATGTAACCTACAAAACTGTCTTTCAAAATTAATGGAGAAATAAGATATTTTCATGAAAAAGAAAAACAGAAGAAACTCATAATCACAAAACTAACAGTAGAAAAAGTGCTGAACAATATAGACTGAGATAAAAATGACCATAATTCCTAAAACAACAACAGAAAAAATAACACCAGACAGGTAAGCAATTAAACAAAGGGAAAATCAGGGAACAAAGAGCAAAAATACATCATGACATACATATCAGTTGTAACTATCAATGGAAATGCTCTCAACTCATCAATTAAAGAAACAGGCTGGCAGAATGCATCACGAAACAAGATCCAATAATATTCTGTATACAATAAATACATAACTTAAAAAAAAACATATATTGTGGGTCAAAGAATGGAAAACAATTATCCATACAACAGGAACACAGAATAATGCAGGGGTAGCTATTCTGACTGCAGACAATGTGAATTTCAAACTAAGAATGATCAACAGAGATAAAGAAGGTCACTATGGACTTGCTTGGGGACACTTTCAAGAGGAGGACAACAATCATAAATATGTATGAACAAAATATGGAAGAAACCAACTATATAATAAAAAAGTTAATAGACATGAAAAATCAAATGAACAATAACACAATTGTAGTGGCTTAAAGTCCTGAAATGGACTGTCACAAATTCACAGACAAACCAAACAAAATTCAGCAAAGAAATCTTAGAACTGAACAAAACCTGTGAATAAATTTATTTAGTAGATGTTTATATAGTGTTTCACCCAGCAACAACAGAATACATATTATTCTCAACTGCACATGGGACATTTGCTAAAATAGACCATATAATAGACCATAGAATATGCCTAAATAAATGTAAAAGAACTGAAATTATCCCATGAATATTATCTGATAATATTGCCATGAAATTGGAAATAAATAGCAAAACAAACCACAAAAACTACAATAACACATAAATATTAAATGAAACACTGCTGAACAACAAATGGATCACAGGTGAAATTAAGAAGAAAATTAAAAATGTCTAAAAGAAAACAAAAAAAATGTAGATACACCATACCTGTGGGACACAATGAAAGCAGTCCTCTAGGGAATTTTATAGTGGAGAATTCTCACATCTGGAAAACAAAACAAGTGCAACTATCCTAATATTGCACAGCAACCTTCTAGGAAAAGAAAAACATATCAAGCCCAAACCCCACAGAAGGGAGGAAATTATAAAGATTAGAGCATAAATTAATGCAATTGAGAACAAGAAAAATATACAAAGAATTAATGAATTGCATTGTTTTTTAAAGAAGAAATAAAATTGAGAAATCCTTACTCAACCTTATCAAAGAAAAATGGAAGAAAAAAACTAACTCATCCACTTGAAATCACTACAGATTATGTGAAAATTCAGAAAGTCATCAATATCTACTTTGAAAATTTTTACTGTCATAGGATTGGAAAAGAAGACAAAATGGACAGATTTCTAGATACATATGAATTGCAAAGCTGAAACAAGACTTAAAAAAATCTAAATAATGTAGTATCAGTGTGTGACATTGAAACTAAACATAAATCTTACCAGTAACAAAAAAACCATATGTCCTGACCAATTCACAGCTGAATTCTATGTAAAATTTAGATAAGATATAATCCAAATTTTTCTCAAAATCTTTAATGAAGTTAAAAGGGAAGTAATATTCCCTCATTCATTCCTGAAAGCAAGTTTTACCCTGATAGCCAGAGAAAGGCCCAACCAAGAAATCGAACCACAGGCCAAACTCCCTAATGAACATAGACACAAAAATTCTCATTAAGATACTAGAAGAATGCCACAAATTATCAAGAAGATTATACAACATGAACAAGTGGTATTCATCCCAAGAATGGAGGGTTGATTCAATGTTTACCAATCAATAAATGTAATTCACCATACCATCAGAGCCAAAGACAGAAATCACATGATCATTTCAGTAGATAAAGAAAAAGCTTTTGACAAAGTTCAAAAATCATTCATGGTAAAAACCCTATAGAAAACTGGAATAGATGGTCTTTACCTCCATTTTATAAAATCCATCTATGACAAACAAAAGCAAACATCATACTAAATTGGCAAAAATTGAAATTTTTCACTCTAAAATCAAATACAAGATGAGGATATTGACTATCAACATTCCCTTTTATTATAGTTCTGGAAAAACTAGCTAGAGTAATCAGATAATAGAGACAAATAAAAAGAAAAAGGACAGCAAAGAAAGAAGTTAAATACACATTATTTACAGATGACATGTTATTCTGTATAGAAGATACTCAAAATTTCACCAAAAGATTTCTAGATTTAATAACTAAATTATGTAGCATGGCTGGATACGATGTCAACATTCCAAAATCAACACCATTACTGTACAAAACCAACATACTCACTGAGAGAAAAATTAGAGAAAACACACACTACATAGTAGCATCTAAAAATATGAAATACTTAGGAATCAATCTAACAAATGAAGTATAAGTCATACATTGAAAATCACAGTACTCTGAAAAAGGAGATCAAAGATGATATCAGAAACTGCAAAGATATCTCTTGCTCATTGATAGTAAGAATGAACATAGTGAAAAATGGCCATATTCTCAAAACTATTATACAGATTCAATGCAATTCTAATCAAAATACCATTATCAAACCACACAAAACTAGACAAATTATTTCTAAAATTCATTTGGAACCAAAAGACACCTAGAATAACAAAGACAATCCTGGGCAACAAAGGTAAGGCAGGAGGCATCATAATGACTGACTTGAAATTGTATGACAACAATACTGTGATAAAAATCAGCATAGTACTGGTAACAAAAGGATCAGCAGAACAGATTTGAAGATGTAGACACAATTACAAATACCCTAAGCCATCTCATCATTGACAAAGGAGACAAACGTTTTCACTGGCAGAAAGATAATCTGTTTAATAAATGGTTTTGGAAAATCTGGGTTTCTATATGCCCAAAACTAAAACTTGATCTATGTCTGCTATCATGCACTAAACTAAAATTAAAATGGATCAAAGATCTAAAACAGAAACACTCATTCTACTGGCAGAGAAATAAGATAGAAATCTTGAAGATATATAGATGTAGGGGAAATACTTCAAAAAATCAACAAGTGGGATTTAATCTAGCTAAAAAGCTTTTGCACATTAAACAAAATCACAAAGTGACCACAAATAACAAAGTGAGAAAAAATTTAGCTGATTGTTTTTCAACAGCACTGGACATTAGAGAAATATAAATTAAAATAACACAGAGATTCAATGTACTCCAGAAATAATGTCTATCATCAACATATCAGCTAAAAATAAATGCTGACAGGGCAGGAGTGAACAGGAACAGTTCTCCACTGTTTGTGGGAGTGTATACTAGTGCAAGTAGTGAAAATCAGTGTGACCACTGTTCAAGGAAGTTTATGCTAGTGCAAGTACTGAAAATCAATGTGAACTTAATAAGCTAGGATTAGGGATCACATTCAATCCAAGAATTCTCCTTTTGGATAATTTCACTGAAGAATTAAAAAATATCATAACACTCATATATGTACATCTGTGTGCATGATTCATAATACTAAATCTTGGAAAAAATCCAAATGTCCATCAACTAAGAAATGGGTAAAATGATGTATTTTTATACAATGGAGTAAAACTCAGCCATAAAGAAGAACTTGAGACTTTTATAGGTAAATGTATGCAACTTGAGACCATACTCATAAGTGAAGTAAATCAGACTAACATGTGTAAACACTGTTTAAGTCCTAAGTGTAAGAAGCTGAAAGTATACATAAGATTCAAAATGTACAATAAATATTGTAAAATGAGAAGAAACGAGTTAATAAGAAAAGAAGGAAGCAGAAAAGAAGAAATAAATAAAATAAACAAGATTGTTAAAATAGTTGTACTGTTAATTGCTATTCACTGAAAAGTACGCTTTGTGCTTTTATTATTTGAGTAGCATCATGTTTTCTCCTTGGTGTGAGAAACTGAAAGAATAATACATAAAATATAAAATGTACAATTGATTTTGTGAAATGAGAAGTAAATTGTTGATAAGGCAAAAGGAACTAGAATGGATGAAAGGGGAAATGACAGTAGACAAAAAAAACTCAATTCAGTTATACTATTAGAATCTCTTAGTTAATTGAACAGGAACATTTGTGCTAATATCAACTGCAGAAGTTTTAGGTCCATATATTGTACCCTGAGGAACCTTTAAAAATAACATGTACTGTTTTAACTGTTATTCTCCTATTATTTGAGTATGACATTTCACTTTACAATTTACCCATTAAAATTTTTTTTCTTTAATTGTCATGCCAAGGCATATTTAACACCTGAAAATTGCATGTTGCATGCAAAAGTAGTGATTACATTGATAACAAATATGCATAAATTTTTATGCCATATTTTGAATCATCACTTTTTCTCACTTTTACATTCCTAAAATTACCATGAAAAATCCCTGCTAAGTACAGTAGATTTACAAATTATTTCAGTTCAGCTAGTGAACTTCCATAATATATACATGTTTGAATATAGATATTGCTTCACAGAGAATATTTTGCATGCATTTTGACATTTGTGTATTTCATAAATCTTGTGTCATTACACCTATTGCAATTTTCAACATTGAATAGTATTGTGGTCATTCCATTCAATGCATTTCATGCCTTTTAAGACCTTCACTATATTTTTGGATTTACTTCTAATGCTAGATTTTATTATATATATATATATATATATATATATATATATATATATATATAGTGCAGAAATGAGTACATGACCTACCCATATGTTTACATGAACATTTGGAAACATTTTGACTAGTCAAACATATACTCACATTGCTATTTTGTTCATCATTTATACATTCCCTTTGTCTGTCTCAGCTGATTCACCAACACTACTTTTCTATTATGAAAACATATTTTACCATAATGGATCATCCTTACCATCCATGCATGAGTATGCAAATGATTCACTTTTACCTCCTCCAAAACTTCCAGATCTGGTTTTTCATATGCCATGATACTGAACTGATCAACCAGAAAAAAATTTTGTTTTAACATAAATCATAGAGTTGGTAGGTGTGTTACACCCTCTGTGATGCTCTGGTAAACATATGTTAACTTGTTTGATGTAGCATAATGTTTGTGAAAATGCTAGTTTGATACTTTGTACACATGCACACCCCAAGCCTTTTATCATATCAAGTGGGTAAACACAAATGTTGCCTCCTGTGTTCCTCAAGCAATGGTAGGGAGACACAGAGCCAGCTAAGACTTTACCAGAAAATTACTGATTGTAGAAAAGGAAGGGATGTGTTTGTGGAGCACACTGTTATACCCTCATGCTAGATTGTGCAATTCATAAGTGGAGAACGTAGAAAGTGTTGTTATTGTAGTTTGGTTTAATTGTTATGAAAATGCAGTCAGGGAATCCTTACTATAGATTCCTATAAAGGAAAACCATTCACCATTAAAAATTATGTCAATGTTGGGCATGGTGGCACAAGCCTATAGTCTCCACATCCAGGAGCCTGATGGAGGAGTATCACCATGAGTTTGAGGCCAGCATGGGCTACACAGCAAGCTGAAGACCAGTCTGAATGATATAGAGGTACTCTGCCTCAAAAAAAAAATTCTGTCTCTAAAGAAAAGAAAATGTAAGTCAAGCAAATTGTTAAGTTTAGAGATGCAGTGGTGAACCACAAGAAGAATAAAATACACAATAAAAATGAAATTAAGTATATTTTCTCTCAGGACGGTATGTTAAGTTAGTTCACAGCATCTTCCTAACTCTTGCCCTAGAATTTAATGACACTTCAGAAGATATTGGAAATGCAACCTAAGTAATTGAAGATAATAATGCAGTGTGTGTTAACTATTGTAATTCTATTGTTATGCTGTTATGAAGCTATGTTCTAATTTTCACAAAAAAAGAGAAATGTGACATAATTATTTTCTTTTTGAACTCAATTCCTTTGAATCAAGCTCACTGACTCTGCCTATGTATAAATGCCAAAATAGAGAAAGCATTTTACTTTTTTTCTCCTCATGCTAGGTATTCACAAAGAGCCTATTTCTTATTAACACTCTGCTAAATCCATCTTTTTTTCCTCAATTTGTTCTATAATTCTTGGAGATGAAAAGTTCAAGTTTTTAGAAAATTAACTCTCTTGTTTAAATTTTTGATTAGTATATGTCTGCAGTACTTAATAATTACATTAATTGAATGATATAGGAATGCTCTCAAACTGCTGGATATCTGTGTATGAGTTCATGTTCTTTGAAGTAAAAAATGAATTCTGGGAACAAGGTACATTAAGAGTAGAATATATGTAATAGGTAAAGGCTTATATTTGACAGAAGAGGTTCTAAGTGGGTTTCTGAGGACCCTAGTTTTTCACAGAATATTTATAGAACAACAACACAAAGTGAGGCAGGTCTAAGGTAGGGGTAAAGTGGGAAATCACCAATTGGATATAATGTGGGACAAAATTATAGCCAACCCATAAGATTACAAGTATAATTGCTCAGGTAATATTGATTAAATGTGGATCAAATAGAGAAGCAAGACATATAGCAAGCAGACATGAAACAGAACAGGAAATTTTCCTGGAAGGGGTGGATCAGTGCCTCCCCCTGGCTTTTCCAAGGTGATCTGTATCCATCAATCACTGCTGCTTACACTTAGAAGTATGTAGGTTGATGTGTTTTAGCTATTCATTTTCAAAAGTATTTATAGCTCTTCTTTCTTGTATAGAATTTTTTATTATTTTGAAATTATATGAGGGATAGTCAATTGGTTCATATGCAGAATCTGCTTTTACATTTAGAGAAAAAAACTTAGCATTTAAATGCCAGGTGCTCTGTAGTGCTTTTAAAATATTTTCTTTATTAATATCTACTTGTATTATATTAAAAGTTTTAAAAGACAGCTATTATTATCTGTGCTCTTTTTCCAATGTTAAAAAAAGGATAGCAGAAGCACAAATTAGTATGGAGGTAACACAAAATTTTAGTGACTGAGAATGACAATCCATTTACTCATCCTGAGAATAGCAGCTTTTTATAGAATTTCCTGAACACAAATATGGAAGAAATTCTGGATCCTTTTAAATCATTGCTTTTCCTGGATTATTTGTTAATGAAGGTCTATTTACTCTGTCCTGTATAATAGTAATGCCAATTTCTAGCTGAGACATTTACAATGACACAGATAGAAGCTCTGCAAGTGTGCTTATTAAAGAGGTAAATTTCCTAAAGTACTATGGAAAGGCAAATTAACACAAACACACACAAAAAAAGAATATGTATGGGAAATACATATGATCTTTTCTATTAAGATTTCCATAGTAAGTTAGTGTTATGTCAGAAATCTCCTGTTGTGACAAATAGTCCCATGATTTTTAGGGTTCTGTAAAAATCTTCATTGAATAATTCCACTCACATTTAAAGATATTACTCATATGCTGTTTCAAGGTTATAACTCAGTATTTCTCTTCCAAACTGATTGCATGATTGTATCTTAACTGATCAATCATTTTCTTGCTAATTTAACCTAGAATCTCAAAAGTAATTTATTTCTTCCTCTCATTTTACATTTCATGCACCTATATATGCAATGAATATTAATTTGTAAACTTATTTCATTGGATTCAGTCTTATTTTACTACTCCTGTGCTTTTCATCTCTTGATTTAGTCAATTAATAAATTTCCTGTATTTGTTTATTTTAATCTTGAACCAAGCAATAACAAATTTCTCATAAGATATTTCATAATTGAAAATCTGGTCTTACTAGTTTCTGTATGGACTGTTCCAATGCTCTGCTTTCTTCTTAGAACAAATTTTAATAAAATACCGTAGTTATGAAATACTCTTTAGAAAAAATATTACTTTGAAAAAATGAGTTTAGTATCACTTAGGTTTGTTAATTCTCAAAGCTCATTACAACATTGATACCTCAAAAAAATGCCTGTTTAAGTTTTCTTCATTAGTACTTACCAAATTGCTTCACAATGTACCCTTTCATATATTCATAATATCTATTAATTCCTCGAATATTTGATTTTCCCAAATGACCCTAAGATAAATGTCAGTATTCATGTTACATTAATTTAATGTCTGTTTACTATTCTGAACATCTCACTTTCTCATTTTATTCTCTGAAAACTAAAAAAAATATATATATTCTAAGATCCTGCACATGCAAGTTACTGTTCATGGTCTTGTGTTTGCTTCTGTACAAGATTTAGAATGTTCTTAACATCAAACATCAAGGCAGCAGTTAGTAATATTTGTGTTTAAAATCAGATATGAAGTCCTATTAGAAAACTCATTAATATTTGATTATTTCCATCCTTGCAACTTACATTATAAAGTAATTGATGATATAAATATAAAAACTTTTCACAGCAAGGACTTTCTTATTTCTTGAATTTTGATGCCTGGAAGACCCTACAATATATTTTGTGATCAAAAATACTAATGAAATGAAAAAAATGAGTGAAAAATCAAAGGCACAGAAGAATAATAGATGGACAAAGGCACTTTAGGAATATTTATTACATATAAGTGTGAATAGTGATTACCTATTTAAATATATGTGGCAGTGAATGCATCATTCATTTCAAAACTCTTTTTGGTGGAATTCCAATACATTTTCTATTCTGGAAAAATGGTTTTGCTTTCTTTTTAAGTACACTTTTCTTAGTGTACATTGTGTTTTATATAATAACTGGTTTAAATATGTATAATATGCTTTGACATTGATATGCTTTTGCAAAACAAAATCAGGACTGTAGAGATAACACCAAATATTCAATTTATGTTTATTTATTGTCATCATTTTATCATTTTAACCCCATCCATAGGTAAAAGTGTATTCTTTCTGCTTTGAATCTATTTTATATAGTTTGTGTATATATATATATATATATATATATATATATATATATATATATGTGTGTGTGTGTGTGTGTGTGTGTGTGTGTGAGTGTCTATTGCTGTTTTTATGATGATCTCAGTTTTGGTAAAAAGTTGTTGCTCTACTGGAGTCTTCACAATTCAACTTATTTAATTAAAATAGAGTATAAGAGTGTTCCTCTCTGAGGTATTGTCATTCTGAGAACCGAAGGCCAATTATGAGTCACTTTATAGACCTTACTTCTATTTTCTAAGATAGGAACATGAAGTTACTTTAATCTCTGGATTTTCTTTCCTTTTGGCTTCACCTTTATGTCTTAAATTCTTATAATTATTTTAGAAATATTATATCTGAATTTAAATGACCCATTGTTACCCAACGCTCAATATCTCTATTTCTTGTCAATATTGTTCAAAACTTTCCATCCATGGTTTAATCTTTTTGTTTGATGTTTTCATAATGAAATTTTACATTTTTTTTATCAGTACTGGGGATCGAACTCATGACTGAGCACTTGCAAGGCAGGCGCTTATGCCGCTGAGCTAAATCCCCAGCCCCTCATACTTTAATTTTAAATCTTATGCATGTAGAAAAATAAATATAAACATCATGTACAGATATAAATTTCCTATAATTAATGTGATCATTATGTATACCTAAATTATACCAATAAAAAAGTAAACTAAAAAAAGTGCTGCATTCTTTTGAAACTATGAGTTTTGTTGCACTACACTATCTTTTCTCTGCTTTAGGTTTCAGTCTTCAGCAGAGACATTCAAGTACAAAACTCTGAATTAGTAGATTTCTTTTAATACCTAGAAATATAATTTTGTTGTTTTAATCTTCATGGTATTAATAAAACATTCACTATTCAATATTTCTTAGGTATCTACATAATATTTGTAGACAATGATAGTAAAACTCAGAAGATTTTTCCCTTACACATTTTCATTTTGTCTTCCACTATCATGTATATAATAAGAACTTAAAAAAACAGTACTATAGCTCAACAAATAATTTTCAGAAAGCCTTTCGATATTCATTAAACAATCACAATTTTTTAAAAATTTTATTGTATTTTTTTAAATTTTATTTAAAGAGGAAAAAAAGCAATACAGAAAAAAGGGTAGAAACAATACAAAACCTCAAAAAAAAAACCACCATAAATCACTAATTGACAAACCACATACTCCCCAAAATAGCTGTTCATGTTACAAAATTAAGGCAAACAAAGTGAACACACAGTGAGGCTGCACACAGAAAAAAAAGGATGGAATAAAGCCAATTGAGACAGTATAGTGAAATTGGCACAGAACATCACAGCAGGTCACCAGAACAACAGTAACAGGCAACATTGTATATCTTGTTGTCTTCACAATAGTTGTTCTTCTACTAGGTAGAGCAAAATCAAAGAAATACACAACATTATACAACACATCAACACAGTATTGAATAGAGCAACACCATTACTCAGGACAGCGCAAAACGGCCATAAAAATATCTGCCTTCAGAGATAGTAGAAGGAAACTCCTCCGACTTGCTGTACCCAATATGGTCACCTCCTAAGAGATACCCAGATCCCTGGATCCCAATTGTTATGAGGG
>PVJX010013242.1:22699-48052 GCA_004027295.1 Dolichotis patagonum
GTGGCCGTGGCTCCCCACACCACAGTCACTTTCCAGGGCAGCAGGCTGCTTACTGATTGGCTCGGTGCCCTAAGTTCCAGCATGTTGCGGATCTCAGGAGATGCTCTTGCTTCTGGTTTCCCCGCCCTGGGGTGGCCGCGGCTTGGCAGACCACAGTCACTCTCCAGGGCGGCAGGCTACTTACTGGTTGGCTCAGCGCCCTAAGTTTCAGCATGGCACGGATCTCAGGAGACACTCTTGCTTCTGGTTTCCCTGCCCTGGGGTGGCCGCAGCTCCCCACACCACAGTCACTTTCCAGGGTGGCAGGCTGCTTACTGGTAAAGGGGGTAAAATTAAACACAACAAAACAGAACAGAACAGGACATAAGAAAGCATAAATTTCAAAGCTAGACAATAAGAGATCTTCACTATCTGTCATATTGTCCCTTATTTTCTTCCAAATGGTTGTCCATATCTGCATACAGGGAGTTCATACTAGATAACATAACCAATCTTTTCACAAGATGTGCCACTTGCTAAGCTGGGGGGGGAGAGAGAATGGGGACATGGGATGGGGGACAGGGTGACATGAGATGTTTAATTCTCAGCCCGTGCACAGGCAGGCTCACAGCCACACACCAGAGAGGGGAGGAGCTCCTTGTTCTCCCAGCAGCCCGAGTCAACAGCATGTTGCAGGTCCCTAGGCACTAGGGTTTCTCTCTTTCAGGCTGCTGAAATTCTGCCACATTCCCCTGCTATTTCTTCCTGATGAATTGACCATTACATTTCCAAAATTCAGGGTGGTAGGCTGGTTGCTGGTTTGATCAGCACCCTAAGTTCCAACATGGCATGGATCTCAGTAAACACTATTGATTTTTGCTTCTTGCCCTGGGGTGGCCGCAGCTTGCCAGACCACAGCCACTTACAAGTGTGGCAGGCTGGCTGCTTGTTTGCTTAGCTCCCTGATATTCACTAGTATCTCCTTCTCAGCTGCTTTCTGACCATACAGAAATCCACTCTTTGTTTTACCCGATCGCAGATGTTATGGAAACTTAACAAAGCCCCTTCAGTACAGGTCTTCAGGTCACTGGGGGTCACACTGGAGAGATCATTGTTGTTTCTTTCTGACATTTCAAAATAAACTTTCTCATTTCTTAAAAACACCTGGAAAGTTTCTGCATTTCCTCCTTGCTGCCCTTTGCATGTCTTTATGATGAGCTTTTCTGCAGACATGGTGCAGGAGACCTGAGCTGCACCCTCCGCCGGCACTCCCCATCCCAGTCGCAGCTCCCAGCCTGGCGGGCATGGTCTGGGCCACATGCCAGGGGCTGCAGGCAGTGATGGGCCTGGCACCCACCTGCAGATGCTCGTAACAATCACAATTTTGCAAAAAAAAAAAAATAACAAAACTACTTTATTCTGGTACATAGGCACATATTTTATCTTGAAGAGTCTTATAAGTTCTACTGGAATTTATGCATCTAAAAATTAAATAATATATAGGTTTTTATGTCAATTTTAGCACTAGTTGTTATCATTATTATATAAATCTTTAAAACTTTTTCAGTGATGTCTGTGCTTGATCCATTATGTGTTATACAAGAATATAAAAACTGATATAATATGTTAAAATTATGTGTTTCAATCTACATGTTGAAACACTGATTTAGAAATTTTATTTTTTTTGTAAGACTTGAGACTAGTTTGTCTTAATCTTTATATAAGTATTGTTTCATTTATTTTAGTAAAAATGTATCAAAAATTCTAGGTAATAAAATTGTCTATAAATCAAAGTAATAAAAAGAGACAAAGAAAGTTATTATTTAGTAATATTAGAACACCAAAATAAAACATCACTATATCTAAAAGAACACATGGACTCATACAGAAATATTAGAGGTCTTTATGATACTACTTTTAGTAAAGGATCATGCAGACATAAAATCAACAAAAAAGAATATAATTGGAAAATGGAACAAGTGTACCTACCAGATAACTACAGGGCATTTCTCTCAAATAATTTAAAATATATATTTTTCTAAAATGATAACAGGATGTCTTCAATAATAAATTTCTTGACTGAATCATCAAAAATGACTCTTAATGAACATTGAAACTATAGCAAGCAACATTCTGTAGGACAAGCCAGCTGGAAGAGCATGAATCCATGCTTTTTTGCCCTCCACTGCATTCTAAAGACTGAGCCACTGGAAGACAGAAAATTTATGATCCAGACCTCATCCATTGGCTCTTTGATCAGCTGAAAGAGTATAAGTCTGATGGGAATCCCAAGACACAGGACAACAGCCTGACCCACAGGCACACACACACAGCTCTGGAGGGTGAAGTAATTGGTAAGGCCAGTAACATGGAATTATCTGAAGCTGCAGCAATGTGACAGCAGTTAAACTTTGGAAAATTTCACTAAAGAAGACGAGTCTTAGCTCCCACATCCAGAGGCCAAGAGCTGGTCCATATACAGCACATCTCTGAGATGTGACATAGACATTATCACAGAAATGTAAACACCAGAAGAAGAAACTGTGAACATAGATGACCCCACAAGCCTGCCAGATGCCAAAAAGGACTGGTAATCAGAGCTGGTGGGGAAATCCAGCGAGGTATACTCCTTCTATAACTGCCTTGGTGTAGCTAAACATGTATAGAGCCAGTCCTGGAACCCATTACTTACTTGGGAACCTAGAATAGAAGAAACCCAGGTGCCTGACCCATTCCCCCACACTGCAGATGGGAAGCAAACATGGGAAGTGCCTGGACCTCACACCAGGCTCATCTAGAGGAATCCAGGGAAATGCCAAGCAAAAGGCAATGTCAGACATCCAGCCCACACAGACCAAGTCAAGGAGACATAGAAATGAAAGAAATTGGAAGTTGCATACTTGAAATTTCTGAAAGGATAGCAATCAAAGTAAAGAACCAATTTCATGAAGCTATAAAATAATCAGATCAGAAATGTCTCAGGTAAAAGAACAAATGACAAACATATTGAACAAATGCTGAGCATACAGAAGTAAGACAGATAAAAACTATGCACAATAGAAAAGGATGGAAACCTTAAATGAACAATGCAAGAAAGAACTAAAATGCATGAAACAGATTTAAAGATATCCAGGAAATTTAAAACTCAGTTGAAATCTGGCAAAGCTGTTTGAAAGAAATTGAAAATACACTTTCAGACTGGATTGCTGCTAGCCACCATGAAAGGAATGATCTCCTAAAATTTACAAGGAACTAGAAAATAACAATTCAATGGATGCAAGATGACACAAAGAAAGATAATTTAAGATTGACAGTTGTCAGCAAAAAACAAGAGCTAACACAAATGGCATAAAAAGTCTATTTACAGAAATAACAGCATAAAACTTCCCAAGCATGGGAAAACACTTGACATACAGATTTCTGAGACATATAGAACTCCAACTAGCCGTAACTAAAATAAAACAACACCCAGGCATACAATAGTCAAGATCACAGAAATTTAGCATAGTACCAGCCTATTAGAGAAAAGAAACAGATCACCTATAAAGAAAAACCCATCAGAATCATGGCAGACTTCTCAACACAAACCAAAGAGTTAAAGAGAACTTGGAATGAAGTGTTTCAGGTGCTCAAAGAAAATAGCTTCCAAACTAGATTGATAAACCCTGCAAAGCTATCTTTCAAAATTAATGCAGACAAATTACTTTCATGATAAATAACAACTGAAAAACTTCATGATTACCAAACAAATCCTACAAAGAGTACTGAAAGATATTCTAGACAGTGATAAAGATGATCATGGTTCAAGGAACAGTAACAGACAGGGAATCTGCAGTGCAGACATTTGAACATATGGGAAAAATTTGAGGACTAATGGCAGGAGTATAGCATGGTAGAGATAAGCCAATGCATGTTGATTCTAATCATTAGTGTAGATGGCCTCAGTTCACCAATAAAGCAAACATAGGCTAAGTGAATCAGGAGAAAATATACATAATATATATAATATATATATATCCAATATACAAGAAACACATTTGACTTGAAAGAAAATTCATGGGCTCAAGGTTGGAGGAGACAGGGCAATGCTCCATTTGATGTATACTCAGAAAAAAATCAAGGACAGCTTGTCCACTGACTGCAGAATAGATAAGAAAGATATGGTATTTTTATACAATGGAAAGCTACTCAGCTATAAAGAAGGATAAAATTGAGACTTTTATGGGTAAATGAATGTAACTAGAGATCATGCTAATGAGTGAAATGGTTTTGTCTCACATGGGTAAACACTGTGTTCTCCCTAGTTAAAAAAAAAAGCAACTGAAGGAGTTAGTGGGATCCAAAATGTGCAATAGATATTGTGAAGACAAAAGGGAATTTCATATCTAAAAAGGGAATGTGGCATACATTGTTAACTACCTATGACCTTGTTTTGAAGTCTTATATTGTTTTCTTTTTTTTTTCTTTTTTAGTTTGGTATTACTTGGTTTTGTTTTGTTAGATTCTATCATGTTTAATGATATGAGCAGCTATTTTGAAGACAACAAGATATAATACAGTAGTCATTTTTATTTCCCATTATCTTATTTTGAAGTCTCATAACACTTTCATTGTTTTGTTTTGATTGGTTTTATTCTGTTCTGCTTTGTTTTATTTTAGCATGGATTACAGTATGGAAAGCTATTTTGAAGATGACATGAGGCATTATGGTAGCCATTTTTGATTCCCTATTATTTTGTTTTGAAGTTCTTTATCACTCTCACTGTTTTGTTTTCATTGGATTTATTCTGCTTCATTTGTTTGGTTTTATTCTTTTTAAAATAAAATTTTAACAAAAAAATATAATAAGAATGGTTTCCAATTTAATTGCAATAAAGCTAAGATTCAATACAGAAAAATTTTTGAAACTGTACAATTGTGATGAAATAGAGCAATTCTCACTCAAATAGTCAATGAATCAAAGAAGGTAACAAGAAACAAACATTTACTTTTTTATTTTTGTTTTTTGAGACAGGTTTTGTTATGTTAAGGCTGGCCCTGAACTCACTATGTAGTCCAGACTAGGTACAAATTCACCATGATCATCTTGCTTATTCTTCTTTAGTGCTAGGATTAAAGGCATGTGACACAAAACTTTCTTAAAATGAATAATAATCTCCCACAACCCCTGCCACCCTAGCTGACCAGCTTGCAAGACCCAGGAACTCCAACTAGTGGTTAGCACAGGGCCAGGCCAGACCTGGGCCCCTCCTGTGACCCCTGTCACCCTGGCCAAACTCCTTGTGGGACCCAGGAACTCCAGCCATTGGTGCATGCCCCCACAGTCCCACTGCAGTGCTTGGAGACCCCCCACTCCCTGAACCTAGTATTGTTGTTGATCTTTGGCTCCCACTCCTAGCCCCAGAACTTTTGACTGCAGTGGATTAACAGTGTATCGAGAGGAGACTAAGTAAACCCTCATTGAAATAGAAGAACTCAACATGCTTCCATTAGTGAGGTGATTCTGCCCTAAAATAGTAACAGTTTGGCAACTTCAATGGGTAAATAGGAGCAATAGCAAAGCCCCCTCCAGATGTAGGCCATTGCTGAGATTGGCAAGAGAGTGGATGATTCCTTCCTCCATACAGAGATCATCAGCCAATAAGGTTCTCCCAACCTAGAGAAAATTAAAAGGGCCTATGTGACACCCAGAGACACAGTAGGGTCCTAGCTGAGACAAACACTATAAACAGGGAGATCTGATGACTCTAAACAAACTGAAGACATAATAACAGCTGGAACAAAGGGTTGATTTCCATCAATACTACAATGCTTATGAGCCTAGGAAGAATGTAGGCCTCATCTAAAGATCCTTCGGAGGAAATTCAGGTGACTGGCCCACCTCTTCATTGTGGGACCCAGCAATTGGACAACTTCAACCTTACAGTAGGACCCTAAGATACACACTATCAACAGTTGAAACTAGTGGGATTGAAAGACCAACTATTAACCGGAAAGGTGAAAATGTAAAAAATGATAAAGGAAAATGCCATCTCAAACATGTAGTCCATCAGGAGCAAGTAGAGCAGACATTAAAATAGAAGACTTCAAAAGTCATACACTGGAAATCTCTAAAAAGGCAGTAAGTGAAATTTAAAAATAATTCATGAGGCTATAGAGGAAATCAAATTAGAAGTAATCTCTCATGTAAAGACAGAAATAACCTTAGGAAAGGAATTTCTCAGTGCCACAAGAGAAGAAATAGATAAAAAAAAGTACAGAAGCATGGGAAACTGATAGAAACCTTTAATGAATAATATAGAAAACAAGGAATATTCATTAAAAAAGCATTCATTAAAAAAACAAAGAGAAATCCAAGAAACAAAAACTTCATTTGCAAGCTGGAAAAACCATTTAAATGTAGCTGAGGGTAGAATTTAGGACCTTGAGGACAGGATAGCAATAAGCAATCATGAAAGGAGAGAGCTTTTAAAATTAACAAAGCAGCAGCAACTGACAATCCAGCAGCTTCAAGATGATGTCAAAAGAAACAATATAAGTTAAATAGGCATCAGTGAACTTGCAGGAGTCAATGCAAATGACAAAAGTAAATTACTCACAGAAGTAATAACAGAAAATTTCTGAAACATTGGGAAAAAATATGATATGAAGATACGTGAGGCTTATAGAACACCAAACAATAACAACCAAAATAAATTTACACACAGACATATAATAATTAGCATACTAGACATGCAGCATAAAAACAGAATACTAAAAGCTGTTAGAGAGAAGACACAACTCACCTATTAAGGAAAGCCCAGGAGAATCATGGCAGACTCTTCAGCACAAACCCTCAAGTCAAGATGAGATTGGAGTGAAATATTTCATGACCTGAAAGAAACCAACTTTCAACCCAGACTGATGTAGCAACCAAAACTTTCATTCAGACTTAATAGAGAAACAAGATTCTTCCATGGCAAAGAACAACTGAAGAAATTCATGTACACCAAACCCCTAGAAAGAGTATTGAAAGACATATTAGAGAGAGATAAAAATGATCATAATCTCCAGAACAACAACAAAAAGAAACCACCAGGAGGACAAGCAATTAAAAAAGGGGAAAAATCAGAAAACAAACAACTTGAACATAACTAGGCAAAGTTGAGCCAGTACTTATCAGTTATATCCATAAATGTAAATGGCCTCAATTCATCTATTGAAAGGAATAGATTGACAGAATAGATCAAGAAATGTGATCCCACAATATGCTGTACACAAGAAACATATCTGACCCAAAAGGAAACACATAGATTAAAAGTCAAAAGACGGAAAACAGTATTCGATGCAACAGGAACCAAGAAAAAAGCAGGCATAACCATTCTATTTGCAGACAATGGGAACTTCTAACCTAAAAGGCTTAAAAGAGATAAAGAAGGTCAAAATATTCTTAAGTAAATAAAAAAGGTACTAAACTTATCCCATGCATAATATCTGACCATAGCACACTTAAATTGGAAATTAATGGCAAAAGAAATTGCAAAACCTGCATAAACACATGGAAATTAAATGACAACCTTCTGAACAACCAGTCAGCTACAGATAAAATTAAAGAAGAATTAAAGCAATACCTACAATTCAATGAAAATGCAGAAACAACATACTGTAATCTGTAGGATGCAATGAAACTGTCTAAAAAGGGAGATATATAGCAATGAATTGTCATATCAAGAAAACAGAACAAGCACAAATAAACAACCTAATGCTTCCTCTCAAACTTCTAGAAAAAGAAAAGCAAGTAAAACCCAAAGCTCATAGAAGAGAGGAAATTATAAGGATCAGAGCAGAAAATAATGTAATTGAAACTAAAAAAAAAAATACATAAAGTTAATGAATCAAAAAGCTGGTCTTTTGAGAGAATAAAGAAAATTGACAAAACTCTAGCTAACTCTATGAAAAAAAGAAAGTCCAAAAAATTCATGCAATAAGGACAGAAAAGAGTGAAATTACTACAAATTCCATGGAAATTCAAAAGATCATGTATACCTACTTTGCAACTCTCTACTTAAATAGAGTGGAAAACACAGAAATGGACAGATTTCTAGAAACATATGAGCTACCAAAGCTCAACCAAGAAGCTATAGCAATTTTGAATAACCCAATATCAGCTATTGAAGTTGAAAATGTATAAAAAAAATTACCAACAAAGAAAAACCATGGGCCTGATGGATTCACAGCAGAATTTTACAAGAAATTTAGAGAAGTTTTGATGCCAATACTCCTTAAATTCTTCAATGAAATTGAAAAGGATGCAATCCTCCCTAAATAATTCCTGGAGGCAAGCATCATTCTGATATCAAAACCAGAAAAAGACCCCCCCCCAAAAAAAAAACGTGTAGGCCACGCACACTAACAAACATTGATTCAAAGATTCTCAATACAATACTGGCCAATACAATGGAAAAAATCATCAAGAAGATTATACATCATGACCAAGTGTGATTCATTCCAAGAATTCAGGAATTGTTCAACATATGTAAATCCATAAATACAATCCACAACATCAAAAGAGCCAAAAACAAAAATCACACGATCATCTCAATAGATGCAGAAAAAGCTTTCAATAAAGTACAACACTTTTTCATGATAAAAACCCTTCAGAAACTTACAATACAGTGTGTCTACCTCAATCTCATAAAGGTCATCTATGACAAACCAAGAGCCAACATTATACTAAATGAACAAACACTGAAAGCTTTCACTCTAAAATCAGGAAAAATACTAAAATGTCCACTCCCACCATTCCTATTAAATACAGTTCTGGAAATACTAGCCAGGACATTAAGACAAGAGAGAGAAATAAAAAGAATAAAGAAAGGAAAGGAATAAGTTAAATTATCACTATTTGCAGATGACATGATACTCTCTATATAGAAGACCCCAATAACTCCATTAAAAGACTACTAGCGGTAATAAACTAATTCAGCAGTGTAACTGGATACAATGTCAGTGCTCAAAATCAATAGCATTCCTGTACACAAACAAAAACTCACTGAGAAAGAAATTATGGAAATACTGCCTTTCATAATAGCATTTAAAGTAATGAAATACTTAATTCTAACCAAGAATGTAAAAGAACAATATGCTGAAAATCATGCTATGTTTAAAAAGGAGATTGAAGAGGATATTCTAAAAAGGAAAGATATTCCTTGCTCTTGGCTAGGAAGAACCAACATTGTGAAAATTACCATACTCCCAAAAGTGTTATATAGCTTTTATTCAATCCTAATCAAAATACCATTAACATGCATTACAGATCTAGAGAAAACTCTCCTAAAATTCATTTGGAAACAGAAGAAAGCTAGAATAGTAAAGGCAATTGTGGTCAACAAAAACAAGGCAGGAGACATCTCAGTTTCTGACTTGAAACTATACTACAGAGCCATAGTTATAAAATCAGCATGGTATTGGCAAAGAAATAAACCTAAAAATCAATAGAACAGATTAGAAGATGCAAACTCAACTACAAGACACTCAGCTACCAGGTGCTTGACCAAGGGACTAAACATATTCACTGGAAGAAGGATAGCCTCTTTAATAAATGGTGTTGGAAAAATTGGCTCTTCACATGTCGAAGACTGAAACTAGACCCATGCCTGTCACCATGCACTAAACTAAACCCAAAAATGGATCAAAGATCTAAATATTATAACAGAAACACTATATCTACTGGAAGACAAGATAGGTAGAAGTCTTGGACATATAGGGGTAGGCAAAGATTTCATGAACAAAATGAAAAACTCATGGGAAGTACTTCAAAGAATCACCAACTAGGATCTCATTTTGAAAAGTTTTTGCATTTCAAAAGAAATCACCAACAGAGTGAAAAGAAACCCACAGAATGGGAAAAAATTTTAGCCAACAGCCCCTAAAACAAATGACTTGTATCCAGAACATATAAAGGACTAAAAACATCAAGCCCTCCAAATTCAAAGACCCTCTCCAAAAATGGGTATCTGAGATGAACACACATTTCTCAGATGAAGATATACAAAAGGCAAGTAAATACATGAAGACATGTTCACCATCACTGGTCATTCGAGAAATGCAAATTAAAACAGCATTGAGATTTCATCTTACTTAGTAAAGTATAGCTTCCCTCAAGAATCAACTGATAACAAATATTGGCCAGGCTGCAGGGAAAAAGGAACACTACTCCTCTGTTGGTGGGAGTATAGACTAGTGCAGCCAGTATGGAAATCAGTATGAAGAATTCTCAGAAGACTAGGATTGGAAATTCCATTTAATCTAGCTATTCTCTTCCTGGGTATTTTCTCAGAAAAACCAAAAAGGTCATGTCACAGTGATATATGTGCACTCATGTTCATAGCAGCACAATTTGTAATGGCTAAATCTTGGAAAGAACCAAGATGCCCATTAACTGCAGAATGGATGAAAATGTGATAAATTTAAGTAATGAAATATTACTCAGGTCTTAAAAAGGATTATCTTGAGGCCTTCATAGGTAAATGGAGGAAACTTTAGACTATCTTCATAACTAAATAAATAACAAGCATATTTATAAATATCACACTGTTTCTGTAGTGTAAAATATAACAAGAACTGTAGTAGTAATCAATCCCAAAATGTTTAATCGCTATTGTAAAAAAGAGAGGTAAAGAAAGTGCTCTAAAGGATATAACTCATGTATGTTTAAGTGTCATATAGATAACCATATTACTAAGTTTTTGTTGGATCATTGAACAGAACTGTTTGCAATCTCACTGTTTGAATGTCAATTTTTTATGCTTTAATTTTGTAACTTGAACAACTATTTCTAAGATGACAGCATGTAATTTATCAACTAGTGATTTCTTAGTGTTTTTTTTGAAATTCTGTATTATTTCTACCTTTTTTCTGTTTTGATTTGTTTCTCTTTAAATAAAATTTTAAAAAAAGAAAAAAATGAATTATCATAAAAACAATGGAATAGCACTTTCACATAAAGATTAAATGTGAGTCATTTGTAGGAGAATTGATATATGTGAGACTATAACATGAAATTGTCAAACATTTAAATTGTTCTAATTTAATAAATAAAATAATAAGTTGAGTTGAGCACGGTGGTGCATGCCTGTAAAGCCAGCACTCGGGTGACCAAGGCAGAAGAATTGATCACTGCAATTTTGAGACCAGCCTGAGCTTCAAAGTGAGTTCATGGCCTGCTTGAACTGCAGAGCTAGACTTTGTTCAAAAATAGTAAATAATAAGCAATAATTCACTTATATTAAAAACTCAAAGTATAAATAAAAAAATAGAAGATATTAGGAAAAAGGGAGATAGATCTTTTGCAAATGGGATGGACACTAAGACATTGAGGAAAAGTGCTGGAAAAAGGAGAGAGTTGAGAGAAAGAATCAGATGTTTTATGTCCACTCCTTAGGATGGATGTATTAATTATGTAGCATGTTCCAATAAAAAATAAAGATTTTTTAAAAATTTTTATAAGTAAACACAAATGAGATGTAACATGAGTAGTCCCATCAATGCTTGCACCAGTAAGGGGTCAAATATTTGTACAAATTATAACCTCACCAAAGGAAATTAGAAAACAAGAAAAAAGAAAATAGAAGGAAAGAAATAAAACATATCGGAACAGAAAAAATGTGGAGGCAGAAATACACAAAATGTTATTGAAACAAAGACAGTCCCTTGAAAAAATAAACAAAATGAACAACATTTGTCAGGACTAATCAATTCAAACATCTAGAGATCTAAGTAAATAAAATTACTGTTAAAAGGAAACATTAAAGCCAATACCATAGAAATATCATTATCATTCTCTTTGAATTCTTTGTGTGAAATACATGAATAACAATAGAAAAAATGTAAAATCACTTAACATGATATTCAATATGCTTACATTAAGATACAGTATATAAAATATGATTTTATAGTTATATCATTTGCCTTAGAAAATACATTGTAATTATTGTATTATTAAAAATACTTTTAGTGCTATATTAATCAGAGTTGAACCAGAGAAACAGAACAAAAATACATTAATGTATTGAAGAAATCAAACTAGGCAACTGTAATATAAAAAGCAATGCTATAATCCATGGATCAGGTCACCAGCAAGAGCATGACATAGATTTTATTCATGAATTGAAAATCCTAATAAGTGTGATTCTTTTGTCTTCACAGAAGGTTCAGTTCTACTTTTGATTAATTCAAATCAGCTAGGCCTACTCAGAATACCTAGGAAAACCTAACGTATGTTAGATCAACTGACTGTAGAATTTAATGAAACATACAAATAGCATTCACAACAGTGGGTAGATTAGTGTTTGAACAATTGGAGATTTTAGCCAAGCCAGGTCAGTTCCTAATACTTAACAATGAACAGAGCGGTGACAGTTCATATAATCTTCATGAAGCTCTAGAATTGTTTCTTGATAAAATTCTGGACTAGGAATATGTCAATTGCTTCTGCTTCAGTTGGGTCTATTTAGTTTGTCTTATTTGTTTCATAAACAAGGTACCAGAGTACATGCTGCCATAGATATACCTTAAGGTGACCTTAGTGGGTCACATACTTGACTTTGGGTAGAACCTGTGTCTTGTAACATTGCAAAATGTTGCAAAGATGGAAGGATATCACTACCATTAAAGTACATTATCTAAAACAGACTATGATGCCAGAAAAGAGATTCTCCTGCTGGATTTGAAAAATAAAGAACTATGTTGTAAGTTTCTAATGAATTTATTCAAGAAGCAGGAAACTCATCATCTCCAACACTAGATGATGGTCTCTTGAAGACACTGGCATCCAAAATCATGCAGTTAGAATAAAATAAATTCTTCCAAAATTGTCAATTATTTGGGAAACAGATTCTTTTCTAGTTAGGTCTCTAAAAGATGCAGTATGGTTAATCAATTTAACATTCTGAGCAGAGAACCGAGCAAAGTGAGGATTGATTCCTGGCCCACAATAACAGAGAGATGTGCATGCTTTTTGCCACTTTATCTTGATTAACTTTTGTTAAGTCAAAATATAAAATATTCTCTTTCTTTATCTCTGTTTAGGAAGACCTAACTATTAACAAGTATTCTGATAGCAAAACCCTCAGTCTTATTAAACTCTAGCTGTCACTTTAATTTGTATAAACAAGAGGTGACATTTTGATTTTGATTTAATTACCATTTGCCATATTGATCCATTGGTTCAAAATTTATACTAAGTAGACAGATAGTATTAATTAGGCTATCTAGTGAATGACATCGGCAAACAGGGAAATAAAATAATGAATGTGTCTTGTTGTTGAGACAAAATACATGACACTCAAAGTTAAAGGAGGAAAGGTTTACTTTATCTCAAAGTTGTAGAGGTTTCCGTCCACAATCAGCTGACTCTAAGGCAACGTAGAGTGACAGAGTGACATCACAGAGGAGGAAAAAAGTGTTCATGGTGTAGAAGACAGAAAGCTGCAAAAACAACAAATGGCAAGCAACTTCAGTATTGCTCTTTCTGTTCCCTATAGTCTGTCCAGGTTATATGCCATTAGGGCAAGTCCCAGGACTGTGCAAAATCAATCAATGGAGTAATTTAGCAAATTTTATCTCAGCATCTTACACTCTAGATCCACTCATCTTTGAAAAATTCCAATGATGCTTCAGGAGGCTTTGGAGGAACATCTAGACACAGGCCATAACAGGGTGGAATATTGAAACCAACACAGTAATTTCAGAACCATTTAATGAAACTCTGAACTTAACTATCTTTGTGTTTGTTTTTGCAGTGCTAGGGATTGAACTAGGTCTCATGAATGCTAAGTAGCTTGTCTCTAAACTACTCCAAGAGATCCAGAATTCCAGACTTTGAATTGAATAATTTCATTTCATTGAGGTTTAAAGCACAATTTGAAGAAAATTATACATTTATGTAAGCATTGATAGATGTAACATTTTTAATTTAATGATTTTTCTGTGCAGCCTGAACCCTTAGAAAATTTTAGCCTTGGAACTATGCACTGGCCTTTATTCCATGTCCAGACAATAGTCCAGATATTATGTGGCTTGGCAACATTCTTAGAATTTACTCACACAGCATTTAATACCTATCCTTGTGAATTTCTGAGATCAAGATTCTGGTTCTATCTACAGACATACATTATTTGTAAAAAGCAACAGGCAACTGCATCATGTTAGAGATTAAATTTTTCATTTAGAATGAAATAAAGAAAACCAAATGAGTTAATAACAATTTTAAATCCAGGACCTCTTTGCACAGCACTTCCGAGATGACTTGGCGATTAGCACAGCACAAAAAGGCAGAACAAAAGATAGGGCGATTTTAAGATGTTTGAAATGAAAAGAAATAAATACAGGAATAGTATTCCAGGGAATTAGTTTAAGTATTAGCATATTATAGGCCAAGAAAATGTGAAGAAATCAGACAGCACAAAAGCACAGTTTAAGAGATATCTGAAGCTTAAAATTGAAGTATATCTATAGTACAATATGAAGTAGAAAAGAAGGGACATATTTGAAATTACCTGCATACGAAACGTCATTAAAGATAAGATTGTAAAAGGTGGTGGGGATTAACTGGTTATCTTGTTTTAAAAAATTGACTGGGGACTAGTTACATCTAATAAAAAACAGTTAAGGGATCACTTCAAGGAGATGACCAAAATGAAAATCTTGGTGTGAGATAGAAAATTGTCAATCACAATTCTTATGCCATATTCTCAATATTTGAAGTATGCTGAAAAGAGTCTTGAATAACTCAAACTGAAAGCCAAGCAAAACCTTATCTCAATCATGTCTGAGGAAAAGATGACTTCAGGTTATTTGTGGCATTTATGGGTTTTTCTGTGTGTGAATATTTATATTAATGCCATTTATTATGGAGTACTTCCAAGTTGCTGTGTATTTGATAATTCATATAGATACAAATACTTAAAATGTTGAATTTTGAAAATCTGTGTTCTTGGAATACAAATTGTGAAATTTTTTCAAATCTAAAAACAGATAAGCCATTAGTATATTTTAAGTTATAAAATTGTTCCTCGGAAAGCACATAGAAAATGTCAACAGACTATAAGTGCTGGCATGCAAACCACCTATATTCTGAGAGACAAAGTTAACATAATGAACTCCATGTATAAGAAAAATTATGATAATTCATTTTGTGAGAAATCTGACTGGACAACTAAAAATTGAATTTGGGAATAATAAAATGTTGAGTCTTCAGGCAAATACTGAATCAGACTACTTAAGAAAAGGAGATTAAGGTATCCTTTAAAGAAACCACAAGAGCTACTGAAAACTCTTGATTTATATTGTATAGTTTTATGTTCTATAGGCTTAATCTCATTTTTCTGGGTTTTTTTTTGCCTTTTTTCATATATTTTATTATTTTATTTCATTATTTATATTTTATCAACCCTTCATCAATTACAAAAAAGACAAACTCACATAAACATATCTAAAATATTGTACTCAAGTTAATGCATTATTTTAATCCAGCAACAAATTAGATATACCTTATACACTGAATACTAGAGGGGATCTATACTTCAAATTTATATTTCATGATTATTATATTATTGAATAAAACTTACCTGTTTGTTTTTTACTAACACTTTGTAGATTTCTGATACTTTTAATGAATCTTGATTCATTTATTTTTTCTTTGATAATTGGCATGTAATAAATTACTGTAAACTTCAGTGCTAAAATCCATCAAGTATTATTTCTTATAGCTGTGTGGATGAGCATGTGACATAGGGCTTCTAGAATCTTTATTTTACTCTTGGAGCATCAGCTAGGAAATTTCTTGACTAAGTTGAGCAGGCCACCAGGACCCATTGGATGGTTCAGATAGGCTCCTCCCACATATTTGACATTCTTGAACTCTGCTTAGCCAAACTCTTTTCCTAGTGAGTTTCCTTCTGTTGTCTCTTTCTATCTCCAGTACAAAAGCATAAATTTCCTTACAGCATTGGGGGTTGTTTTCAAAATACAAGTTAAACTTATAATTTTCTTATCACCTTGGTTTGGAAGTTAGAGAATGTCATTTGTACTTAATTCTACTGCATAGTTCATGTTCAAGTGTACTCAGTTCCTGGAGTGTAACAAGCAAGGTCCTTTCATCAAAAATACAAACAAGAGAGGGACACCATCTGGGACTTTAGTCCACCCTAGGTGACCCCTTCCAAACAAACCAAGTTACAAGAAATGCCTGATCAGTTTAAATTCTGAGAACACAGCTACAAAATATAGCTTATTAAGAGCCAACGACTTTTTGTTACTTTCAACACCTTCTGCTCTTCTTTCCTCTCAGCAACCGTTCAGATTCTCTCTTCATGCTCCTTAAAATACCCAGTTGGGATAGATTGTGAAAGTTCAACCCAGCCAACTGGGAAAAGGTCAGCTGTTTCTCCAGCATTAGTGACAAAAGGACCTACCCTCCTTTGTCCTACATGCTTGCTATCTAGGGCTTACATGCTCCTGCAGGAGAAGAAAGCAAGAAAACAAGAGAGCAAGAGAGAAGGGAGCAAGAGAGCAAGAAAGCAAGCAAGCAAGAAAAAAGAGATCTTACCTTGCCAAGTGTCTCGAGTGTCAAATACACTTGAGTCTAAGTGTATTTTTTCCAGCACCAACAATTAAGTGTATGAGTTTATTTCCAACAATTTTGGAGCCCAAATTGGAGCCCCAGTCCATCAGGGAATGTGATCAGGAGTCAGATGCTGTAGTTCTGTCTGCTAGTTATGTAGAGATGTGCAAGAGATTCACATGACATTTTTAAAAAAGAAAAATTAAGAATATAATGAATCACTAATAAATATTTAGTGGTAAATATGTATCAATTATACAAATTTTAAGAGCCAAAAATTGTCTTTCCAAGTGATTATTTTGGAAGTTGAAT
This sequence comes from Dolichotis patagonum, assembly GCA_004027295.1. Taxonomy (NCBI): domain Eukaryota; kingdom Metazoa; phylum Chordata; class Mammalia; order Rodentia; family Caviidae; genus Dolichotis; species Dolichotis patagonum. Next base: position 39,594 of record PVJX010013242.1, read on the forward strand.
GAATTTTAGGTATGTGGTACTTAATTTGTTTCTGAAAATTTCACTGAAACATGTACATATGTGTATACATAAGATATAAAAGTGGACATACTTCTGCTTTGAATTCTATTTTTTCAGTAATTTACTTCACACTAGTAGTTCAGGAGACACACACATATGTTTATCATGTTAGTTATTGTCAAAATCTTAAAATTTACAACTTCAAAAGTACATTTTAAATTCAATCAACACTGTTCCTAAGAATTATCTATAGTTATAGATCTTTCTCCTATCAGTAAATAACAGTTGATTAACCTTTTTCAACACAGTACTTTCCCAGATTGTCCTCTCAAATGTGACATTCACCTTATTCCCAAATTCTTTCTACAGAAATGAAAAGCATGCCTAAAGTTTCTAAACGTGTAAGAATGTCATTGTAAGAATACAAATATTTAAAACAATGGAAAAAATCTACTTTGTATTTTTTTCCTATGGTGTAATTCTAAGAAGAGAATTTCAAAATCATGTTATCTAAGTAACAGAATGTATGGTTTAGCACTATTTCATTGTGGGATACCACACTTTTTTTGTAATAATCTCTAATGTCCACATTTAAAATCAAAATTTGCTTTAATAGTAACAGCAGGAATATTATTGTATGTTGTGTGTAGACAGATGAAATTTGTTCTTTGTATTAAATTGAAAAAAAAAACAAAGAAAATATTTTTGAGATAGACTGGGACCATACTTTGTAGTTTGCCAATGACTCTTTTACTTTACATACATTCTACAGATGGTACTTATGTCTGATCATTCATTTATTTTCAACATTTTTAGATGACAAATTATGTGATAACACTACTTAAATATAATGAGTTTCTTTTGTATGTTATTGTTCATGAATTTTAAAGGGCCCTTCTTAAAGTTATGCATTTCCCTGGATTACACAATCTAGTAAGAAATTTCATATCTATAGTAAGTCATGTATAATGTTCTTATGTATCATTAACTTACATTCTTAGGTTTTTATATTTGCCTATTAAATTGTTACATTTTAAAATTATGTGCTACTTTCTTTGTGTGTATGTTTCTTGTTATCATCATGTTTAGCTGTATTTATATTCTGTTATTGTAAATTTTTCCCTTTCTGGATTTTATTCATACACATTTTTAAAACATGATGATAAGAAATATTTGTGGTAGTCAAGGCTAGTTGTACTAATATATTCCTTGATAGTAGGATAATACAGCTTCCTTGGGTTTATTTTTGATGTGTATTTTTAAAGGATAGAAAAGACTTTTCAGACATCATGTAGCAAATCTTACTTGAGTTTCACCCATAAGTGCTCAACAGATACTTCAATTGCTTTTTTTAAAATATATATATAGTTTGTTAATGGTTAAGATAATTTTTTAAAGCACTGTGAATCTATAGAGTCTTTTCTAAAAAGAAATATGTTGTTTTAAAAATTGATATTTGTTGTTTTACTATATGGCCAATAACTGCTAGTTTAAAGGAGCATTTTGTCTACTAGCTTTTTTTTTACATTAATAATAGGAGATTTTAAAGTTGTGTTTGAGGAGATTTTATATCAGTATTTTACAAGCTAAAATTATTAAGAAGAACAATCTTGAGTCATTTTCTCTTAAAGATAGGGAAAAAATTCCATTCTGTCTTTAGTTACTACTTTAGTTTTTCATCCAAATTTGGGAAAGTGATTTGTGTAAGTAACTGAAAATAAAGACATGAACATTTATTGCTCTTTTATAAGACTTTCTGTAAACTCACCAAATCTGTTCAAGAATGTCTGCATTTCTTTTTAAATCTAGAGAAGACATGAAAACTACTTCTTAGGAAATCTTACAAGAAAACTAAAACATGAATAAAAAAATAACATATCAAGATTTTAGAGGACATTATCTGCACATAGAAAATATAAAATTACAAATAGAGAAATATTTAATAGTGGTATTTTGCTGTTGTTGCTGTTAATTTTCCTAAAAAAAGACAGTGTTCCTTGTCTTTGTTTTGGGCATCTTAAACAAGATTATACAATTGTAAACAAAGCTTCACTGAGCAGAATGATCCTGACACTTAAGAGATAAGACTCTTAAAGATATCTGTCAAATTTCAAAGAAAGTATCCTTAGTTAAGGTTGTAAATGTCTACTAGAGGATTCTTTGTAGAAGAAATCCTTTGAGTTCTTCTGAATCTTTGGTGGTAAAGAATCATTCTGGGAGGCAGTTAAGTAGGATACCAGAAAAGAGTTGGTGATTTTGTAAATTTGAAACATGGCTCAGGAACCAGTATTTAGCATCCTTTTCAAAGTAACTTTTATATTTATCCAAGGCTGGAAACCTATTACAGAAAATAGATGTTGCAAACTACAATGGAGTAGAAAGAAGAGATGAGAATCTATACTTCCTAAATTTGTAAAATGCCCAGCATAATTGAATATTAAGTACTATCTACATCCAAATGTATCTACATTTAATACATCCAATATCTTAAAAGAACTGACATAATTATACATTTATATATAAATAAACAATTCATGAATTTTTTAAAATGGCTTGACCAAAGTCACAAAGTTATTTTGACAGAACTGAAATTGAAATTCAGCAAAGTGAGTTCAGAGCCCCCTGTATAACTAAGTAAAATATTGGAAAAAAAATCCAAAAAGGATTTAGACGTACATTGGAGCACTAATCGAGGAAAGTAGTTCTAAATTCTGGGTAATAAAGATGTTGAGGAAATTTCATATTGAACCCATATCTAGACAAGGTAACTTGAAATAGGTTGTAGAAATGAATGTATTTTAAGATACACATGCGTGATTCATATAGATGAATCAGGAAATAGCATTTTGCACAGAGAAAAATAGAAGGTGCCATTATATTTTTAAATGCATGTTTTATTAGGACTATATTAGTATTTTATTTTTATTGGCAAATATGTTCAGTGTGTAATACTTTAAAAAGTTGTGTGGACTTGGAGTATGTGTACAATAAAACTTAATTCACCTTTCCATACCCTTCACCAACCTCCCTTTTTCATCCTCCATTTCTTGGATCCTTTGTAAAAGTTATATCTCTCTATTGCCTACCAGTTAGAACACACAACCCCAGAAATGTAAATATGATAAATTCTTTTGTTTTATGTGGTACATTTTTGGATAGGAAACAAAAATCATTGCTCATAAAGTACTTAAATTTTAAATATTGAAATACTTCAATATCTAAACATATTTGTGTTGCTTTACATATTTAATTAACAAATGGATTACACTGGACAATAATAGAGAGCTTTCCTGTTGTGACATGATGCTTAAACTGTAAAAACTAAATGATAGCAATCCTTAGAAAAGGAGCAGATATCATAACCTTTAATTTCAGTGTAGCAGGAGATTACAAACTTGTTATGTATATGAATAAGAAAAATTTAGGAGTATTTGATGATGAGTTTTCTCTTCTGTCACCAGTAATTCAGTTCACTCTTTTTCAAAGATAAGGTACACTCATTTATAGCCTAAAGTAAACAATTCAGCTTTAAGCTTAAAGTTTACATCTGTGACCAACCTACTATTTTCATTAGTGAGTGATGCCAGAAGGTCTACAGCATGCCTACATGCTGAATCTTTGGATTCAAAAATTTTTCAATTGCCCTTTTTCTACACAGAAAGCATATGACACAAAGATAGAACAAGAGCAGGTAACCAAAGTATACAGTTCCCTTCTGAAAAATGAAAGCTTATAATGTAAGAGTCTCAGTAAAAGTGTAATAGTTGGTATCTACTCAGTAATTAATATTGGATTATTCCTAGGAAATGTTTTGTCACATATTGACCTAGTTCTTCAAGTAAGTTTTTGAATGTCACCTTCCAAATTCTAGGATTGTAGTTGAATTTAACCTCCAGAATTTGGTAGAATTATTTAGGATATTTAAGACACAGCTTTTGTTTATTTGATGATTTTCTAAATTTTTTTCTCTTGATAATAACTACCTGCATATAATTCTAGAATTAAAGTTTAAGAACAATTTATAAAACTTAGAAATGCATTGTTTATGCAATTGTGTAATTTATGTCCCTTTATTTCTTCCATTTATAGCACATGTTTTACTTATTTATTCACTATGTATCTCTTTATGTTAGACACAATGTATTTCCTAGGCTCTTACAGTACCACAGGAAAATAGGGTCTTATGGAAAATATAAATGAACATCAAAATGAATTTCAATTTATATTCAGTTACACTGTTTTAAATTTATAAATTATTCAGTATAAGGAAATAAAACAGATGAAAAATTTTAACAATGTAATAGTTTAAATTTCTTAGTTTTTTGTGATAATTTGTATTATTCTTTGTCAGTCCTGGGTATACATTCTCTTAGGAATATGCAGTTCATTTCTGAGTCCTTCAGCCAAGATACTATCCTATGTGGTTAAATAATTGATTGTGATGTTTGTCACTTAATTCATCAAAGAAATGTCTGAACAACGGTTAAAGACTTTAGAAACATAAGATTTTTGATCCACTATACATTAGTCAGAATTATAAAATAATGTATATTGAAAAGGAAAACAACTAAATATTTTAAAAATAAATTTTCCTAATAACTTGAAAGAAACAATACAAATGAACTCTTACCACCATGAACACCTGAAAATTTCTTGCTATTTTAAAGATATTTGCATATCCATAAGTTACTTGATTTTTGTGGTAGCTAAAAATAAGTATTTCTTTCACATAGATTGACCTGCACTTTTAACCACTAACAGTGTTTAAATTTTTAGTTTTAAAAAATAAATAATTCTCAAAAACTGTATGAGATTTTAAATAATGTAAGAAGTAACATTTTGGATGATTCTTCTGTGGCTTACAATGTTATGTTGGTTGAAGTAAATTTCACCACTAATTTTAAATATTCAGAGCAGGGTTAAGTGGTTTCCCTTGCTCTAGCTTGTAAAATAGGGTTATGACAAGCTTATTGTAGTTAAATTCTTGGGCTGGTGTTATAGCTCAGTGGAATGGCCCCTGCTTAGAAAGCACAATGTCTGGAATTCAGTTCCTGGTACAAACAAACAGACAAAAAAAAAACAAAAACAAAAACAGCAAAAACTTCTATATCATTCATTTTAGGTTCCTAAATTCATATGAAGGGAACTAGAGGAGATACAGAATAGCAAAAAGAATCTTGGGCAACAACGAGGAATCATATCTTCTTCTTGCGAGCTATACTACAAAGCAACAGTAACAAAAATGGCATAATATTGTAAAAAATACCAGACACATTTGTCAATTGGACTGAAAAGAGGATACAGAAATATACCCAGGCACATTCAGTCAAAGTCATTTGATCTTTGACAAAGAGATGAAAAGTGTATTTTGTGGGAAAGATAGTCTATTCAAAAATGATGCTGGGAAAACTGGCTGTCTTTTTGCAAGACTGAATCTTGTCTCATACATGTCACATGTACCAAACAAAAATCAAAATTGTTCAAAATTCTAAACATTAAAATAGAAACACCAAATTCACTGAAAGATCAAATAGATAAAACAGTTAAATTCATAGTTGTGGGAACTGATTTCTTAGACAGAACTTCTACTGTACATAGAGTCACAAGAAGAATCGACAAATAAGATTACTTTAAATGAGAAAGTTTCTGCCCAGAAAAGGAATCTGTTATTCCAGAGTGCAGATGCAACATACACAATGGAAAAAATTTTGCCATACATTTCTCAGATAGAGGACTGATATCTAGAATATACAAAGAACTCAAGAAAATTAGTCAAACTATAATAAAAGACCCAATTAAGAAATGAACAAGTGAAGTGAGCAGACATTTCTCAGGAGAAAAAGTAAAATGGCCAACAATAAAATGAAAACACATCAGTCTCCTTAGCTATCAGAGAAATGCAAATTTAAAGAATGCTAAGATTTCATCTTATACCAGAATGAATGGTAATCATCAGGAAATAAAAAATAACAAAGACTGGCAAGGCTGAGATGAAAAAAAATTCATCTTTCATTGTTGGAAGGAATGTAAGCAAGTACAACCATTATGAAAATAAGTATGAAAATTACTTGTATAATTATAATTAGAAAATCCATACTACTCAGCGATTACCATTCTTGGTATCTTACTCAAAAAGCTAAAGACATTATAATATCATGAATCATGCACACAGAAGTTTATCACAGCAAAATTGCTAGTTGCTAAATATCAGAAACAGAGTGTAACCCATCAACAGATGATTGGTTAAAGAAAATATGGTACCTATATATTCCATATATAATGAAATTCTACTCAGCTATGTAGAAGGAAATGTTAGAGACATTTTTAGGAAAATAGATGCATAAGGAAAATACAATGATGAGTGAAATAAATGAGACACTGAAGCTTAAATGCATATACAATCTCTTCTGAATAAGTGAAGTGCAAAGAGATTAATAAAGGTTGAAAAGAAGGAGACAAGAAGATAGATCTTTTGCAAATGACATGGGTTCAAAAAGCATAAGGATGAGAAAAGAGGGAGAGTGGAAGTGGAAATAAACAAAATACAGATCTGTGATGTAGAGGAACCCAATAATGTCAATGAATGTATACATATTTCAGAAACACTAGGTAAGTTTAATAATATTAACAAGAAGGACAATGAGGAAAGATGACTTAAAGGAGGAGGAGGAAGCCAGGATGGAGTGGGAAGGATATTTTAAAAAGTGGACTGAGTCATAGTGTGTCCATGTATCCATTCCCCAAGATGACTGTAAACTGCATGTGCTGCAAACATGTACTAATAAAAAGTTAAAATCATTATTCTTGAAGTTACTGCCCTCAAGTAACTTATGGATATGCAAATATCTTTAAAATAGCAAGAAAATTTCAGGTGTTCATAGTGGTAAGAGTTCATCTGTATTGTTTCTTTGAAGTTATTAGGAAAATTTATTTTTAAAATATTTAGTTGTTTTCCTTTTCAATATACATTATTTTATAATTCTGACTCATATATAGTGTATCAAAAGAATGTAAAATACAAAATAGTTGATACTTATGTGATAAAATGAAAGCAAAGAAAAATGTGTATGTTGATTTCTCATTATTCTTATATGTGTGTTTTATAAGTATGCATGCATTACAAATACTGTGTATCATTATTTAACATACATCATCTGTAACAATTATGAAACATATGTATCCCTATATTCATGAATAATTTTTCTGTTGGTTAAATATTGTTTAGATTGCTGCTTATTTTATAGTGCTCTTATGTGACTACACTTACATAATTATATTTTGACCTGTGAATTAATGTTCTTTGAAGGTTTTAGATATCTTATTTGCATTTGAGCACTACAGTAGGAGGTGTATCTCAGCCCAATTTTGTTACTTCCTAATAATATAGAAAGATGTTAGGATTTTGAAGAGGTAATTCTAGATAACAAAGTTTAACTGGTGAGAACTTCAGTTGTTAACACTGACCCACAAATCATTCCTAACTAAAAATGAAATTTTGCTCATTTTTAAAAATACACATAACTGGAAAAAACACTATACTTCTTAAATTGCAGTTCTACAATAGACATATTTTGAAGAGAAGAAGCCAGTAGGGAACTGACTGTCCATACTTGTTTTCATTATCTACTTTTCCCAGGTGACAAGCATTGCTTTGGTATTATAGCAAATTATTTCCCACAGGAATGGCCTATTGCTGCTTACTTTCACCTCAAACAGAAAGTAGGGAAGGCAGTGTCTTTTCTAAGAAAAAACTTTACAATTTATTTTCCAACATGATTGCTCTGCTCTGGTATGCTTACTCCTTTACATCCCAAGGGTTTCTGACATACTTCTTCAAGAACCATAGTCCTTATAAGTATTTCTGATAGTGGATTTTACACCTTATGTTCATACTTATAAGTTCTATATTTTCTATGTAGAAAATTATGGTGAGAAAGGTTATCAATTCATGCAAATTTACCATCTCCCAGGCAGTAAAACTACCATCATAAATTTAATGTCTGCACATTGTCTTTATTTGCATTCTTTATAAAATATTTTATTTACATATGGGAGATATTTTATTTAATTATTTAAAAATATATAACCTTTTCAAGTATTAGCAGATTTCACTTTCAATATTTTCAACTGTAGCTCCCAGAAAGCAGCATCGCGGCCTGTCTCTTTGGGACCCGAACCTCTCAGACCTGCAGAGTGGCCCGGGCTGTTTGGATAGAAAGTCTGCGCAGACCTGCATCTCGGCATGACTGTTTGGGACTGGTAGGCCTGCCCTTCATCCGCAGGGAACTGCCTGGAGACTGGCATCTGGGCCAGGTCTGTTTGGGCCCGTAGCCCCAACCTTCACCCCAAGAAGTCTCATAGAAAGTAGAATTGCGGCCTGTTTCTTTGGGACCCAAACCTCTCGGACCTGCAGAGTGGCCCGGGCTGTTTGGATTGAAAGTCTGTGCAGACCTGCATCA
>PVJX010013243.1:0-47987 GCA_004027295.1 Dolichotis patagonum
TGTATAGTGAGACCCTGTTTCAAAAAGAAAAAAAAAAAGAAAAAAAAAGAAAAAGGAACCAAACATTAGCCAGAACAGCTTTCCAACAGTCTTTTATTTAACTAGAAATCACTCTTTAATTTAATTAAATCAGCAGGAATTTTTCAACACATCTTAATAACCACCAATGCCTGGGCTCTGGGGTTTGTTCCACCTCTCCCAATCCTTAATGGGATTTAGAGGGAGAGACATCATTAACAGAGACCAAGTCAGATGGCTGTAGGTCCTCTTTTCCCAGTCATTGGACAAGCTGCTCAATTCTTGTCCAGAGCAGGAAAGGGCCAATTCCTCAGAAAAACCTAACAAGAATTTGGCATTACATCGCAAGATCTCTCTTAACAATTCAAATTTATAAACAGTATTGGTCCAAACTTATTTGTTTCTAATTTTTTTTTCAATTTACTTCTTATGCAATTTTAATCTCACTCCCTGTGCAGAAATTAACCAATCCAGTGCAAAGGAAAATTCCTCAAACTGGAATAGCCTCATCTTGCTTTGGAAATAGGAAACAGATTTTCCTGCTTCTCATTCACCCAAGAGATGAACATATGTCCCCTCAAGTTCAAAATGTTACTTCTGGCCTTGTACATACAGGCAGCTTTGGATAGGCTCATTTAAATCCTCTAGAAAGGGTAGCTGGAACTACTATGCAGGCAGCCTTCTTTGAAAATTGCTTAAAATCAACTCTTGACAATTGTCCAAAATTGTGCACAAAGGTGCCAAGTTCCCCACAACTTCTGCTGTTCCAATTCAAGAGCTATGATCACAAGAGGCATTGGAATTCTCAGGAGCAAGAGCAGGAGCAACGGCCCCGCGAGGTAGGACCTCTATAACTCGAGGCTTGTCAATGATACGGGCTGTTCGGTTTCCCTTTTCCACAATGCCGACAATCCAAGCTTGGTGACCCTCACCGTACTTGGAAGATTTGATTTCAGAACAAAATCGGGCAGCTTGTTCTCTTGGCAGACAAATCAGTAGTCCCCCAGAAGTTTCTGCTGAGGTTCCTTGAAGGAGTCCAAACCGCCCACTGGCCTTGCTGATAGCAGCCATCTTGGCAATGATTGGCAGATTATGAATGACAAACGACACCTCATTTCTTTGTTGTCTTGCGAGGTTTTGAGAATGTCCTAAAATGCCAAAGCCCGTGATATCTGTAGCCGCATGGGCATTGAATGTGTGCATCAACCCAGCAGCAGTTCTGTTTAGGGTTGCCATGTTGAACATAGCCTCCTGATAGGCCAGCTCCACGTCTTCTCTGGAGACCACCATGTTTATCTTATCCCACCTCTCAGGATTATCCAACCACTGGTGGGCATTGACTGCAACCTGAGTCCCTAAGGGTTTGGTTAACACAAGTACATCACCTACAACCGCACTGTCAGGCATTATGAATTCATTTGGCTGACATACCACAGTGGCAACTCCACCGATGATAATCCAAGGGTTCACCACAGTTTGTCCACCAGTGACTGCAGTTCCTCCCTCCTCAGCAGCATCCCGGAAGCCTTTGATCATGAGTGGCGTTACCTTTTCTCGCTCCTCCTCGTTCATATTCTGGCTGACACTGAGTAACATTAACATGTTGTCACATTCAGTGATGCCCATGGCGTAGAGATCACTCAGCACGTTGGCACAAGCTATACGCCCCATCATGTAGGGATCTTCCACCAAGGGGTAGAAGAAGTCAGTGGTCTGAACCAGCGAAAGGCCCCCGTGTCTCAGGGGGATGACGCAGGAGTCCATCCCAATGCTCAGGGTTGGGGAGGCCGGGCCGGGGCCCGCCCCGGGGGGCAGGCCAGTTTCCTGGGCCACCTCTTCTTGGCCTCCGACCAGGCTGGAGCCCAGTCGGGGCCGCACGTGCGGCCCCGTCAGTCCCGCCAGGAGTTTGAGCAGCGTCTCCTGGGGGACTTTGCAGCCTCAGCCTTTCATGCCGGAGAAGCCAGTCAGCCGCCAGCTCGGGCTGAGACCCAATACCTGGGGCTCGAAAGGCCGGTATCCCGCGAAGCTCCGGCCCAGAGTCAAGCCCGGCGGGCCTACGGAGCCTTCCACTGCCACCATTGCCGCCATCGCCTCTCCGCTAGCGCCCGCCGCAGCTTCCGCCATCGTGCCGGCCCGGCGGGGAGAGGAGAGGAGAGCAGGGGGTCCTTTGATTTTCTACTCAAGTTAATTTGAAGTAACAGCCAGATATTACCCGAAGAGATCCTCCACGACACTCGGACAGCCACTGAACGCCAACCTCAAACCGCCTTCTCTACCTCTGCGCAAGCAGCTATCCCTTATTTAATTCACGTGGTGATTGACGGCCCCATCGCCCAATGACCATTCCGCCTTCGGGAGGCGGGCTTCCTTTACTCCAAAGGACCTATCACAAACCGGCCACCAATTTGCAAAACCAGTTCCAGCCAGGTTGCAGGGCATCCTGTTTGGTAGTTCGCTCACCTTGCAACTTCTTTGAAGAGGCTGGTGCAACTGTTTCCCTGTTGAATGCTTTTACCAAAATTCAGCCTCTTGAACAGCTAAAAATGGCGAGTCACTTGGCAAACCTCGTGAAGGCGAAATAGCCCTAGGGTCATTTAACAGTGAAGAAGATAATTCCAAGGCAGGAAAATAACTTAAAGGAAAGATCAGAGGGAAAAAACCCGAGAAATTAAATTACTACCATTAAGCTAGCAGTTCGCCTTGAAATGTTAACAACATGGGTTTTAATGAAATTTAGGACGCAAATTTCTAGAGAGGATTCCTTATTTATTGCTGTGCTGTTTGTAATCTCAACATACTGGAAACAGTTTAAATATTTATCAACGGATAATTATACTTTTATATAGCAAACTGTCGTAACTGCAAGACAGAATGAGAAAATATTTATGTAATTGTATAAATAATAGATCTAGTTCTAATAGGCATAGTCAGTACTTTTTATATATATTAACTTAATTTTTACATAAATGAGTTCTAGTTTTTCCTTCATTTTACAGGTAAGGAATATGAGGTACAGAAAGATTAAATTACCTTTTCCAAATCTCAACCACCTTACAGTGGAGCCAGGAATGAATCCAGGTAGTCTCCTCTAAAGACCACCAGGTTATACTGCCTGTAATATTTGTCAAGAAAAACAAACATCAGGCCAGTATAGTTGCAACATTTGGAATTTAAACATTTGACTGCATTCCATAGTTTAAAAAAAAAAAACTGCTTACGGGAGGGTAAATTGGTGCAACTATTTTGGAAAAAGTTTGTATATGTGCTACCGAAGCAAACACTACTTTGGAAAAGAGTTCGGTCTTTTTATTTTATATTAATTGGTACCGGGGATCAAACTCACAAGCACATGCTTGCAAGGCAGGCACTTATACCACTGAGCTAAATCCCCAGCCCCCAAGAGTTCAATCTTATAAAATATACTTGATCATGTGTGAACTCCACATCTCTGCAACTGTAGGCATAGGATATGTAGGGAAACCGGCATCGGTACCGAGGAACACAGATATGAATGACGGCCAAGGGTTGTGGAGACTAGTCACATAACAGTGCGAATGCTCTTAATGCTACTGAACTGTGTGCTTAAGAATGGTTAGGATGGTAAATTTCATGTTCTATGTATTTTATCACAGATTAAAATGTGTTAAAAATTATGTGGGAGATACTTACAGATCTTACATTTGTTTTTTTTTTTTTTTGGTACTGGGGATTGAACTCACAACTTTGCGCTTACCAGGCAAGCACTTAAGCCACTGAGCTAAATCCCCAGCCCTTACATTTGTTTTTTATTACTGCATAATATCGTATTGAAAAAATATGGTATTGTGACACAGAATGAATTGGAAGGAACTTGAATGTTACAGTTAAACTGAGTGCAATCTTGGCTATTCAAATAATGCTGGGCAACTGCGTCTGCCTGGCAAGCACCAGGACATGCCCTGATACAGAAAACAAAACAAAACAAAGCAAAATAATAATATTGGACAAATTGTCCAATCTCTTCGAACCTCAGTTTCATTACTTGTAAAATAGTTCTTCACCTAAGTATTATTATAATACCAGATAGGAATGTTATGAGAATTAGATGGAAAAAATGTGCATATAGTACTTAATATAATTCCTGGCTGATAGTAAACTAGAAATAAATGACAGAACCTATTATTATATGGTATTATTATTAATGTAGATACAAGATTGAACTTTAAGTTTGCAAAATTTATCTTGGGAAGTTGTTTATTTATGTTGTTGTTTTGCAATACCAGATATTGAGCAACATCCCTGCTATTTCTCTCTCTTTTTTTTTTACTTTGAGATTTTGAGAGGGACTTGATAAATCATTGAGTTACCATACTGGGTTGAAATTTGAGATCCTGCTGTCTTAGCCTCCTAGAGTTGTCTTTTCTTTTCTTTTTTGTTTGTTTGTTTGTTTTTTTGGTTTTTAGCTCTGTACTGAACCCAGGAACTTTTGTATTCTAGGCTACATCCCAAGTTAACCACACTCTTAAATTCCATTTATCTTCCAGAAAAAGCCTATAAGAGCAAAACACATTACAACCCAAATGTCTGCTAACAGGAAAATGCTAGGTTGTGGTATAATCATATAATGAAATATTATTTATTAAAATTAATTACATGTAAGTATCATTTGTGTAGATAATCTCCAAAACACAATGGTAGGAGTAAGAATAAGTTGTAGGAAAATACATAATCTGAGATGTGATTTATATAAAGTTAAACATGGAGCAAAACAATACTATGTTGTTATAAACCCATGAATGATTTAAAAAAACTTTTAAAAGGCAAAAGAATAAACACAAATTTTACCATAGGGGTTATTTCTAGAAAGAGGTACATAGGGCACCTCTGGACTACTGTAAATCTGCTCCTGGGCTGGTGGTGGGTTCAGGGTGTTCTTTCTTTAAGTCAGCGGTAAGCATATTCTTAGTGTGAACAAAGCCATGGTACAATCCTCAGTACTGAGAACAAAACAAAAAACTCACAAATATATTTTACACGCTCTTTATAATTAAACTTTCTTATACATTAAAAAACAAATAAGAGAGTATTGGGGTTGTGGTTGCTGTTCAGTGGTAGAGCACTTACCTAGCATGCACAAAGCCCTGGGTATTGTGTATTCCCAGTACTACACATAAATAAATAAAAATAAGTAAGATTTAAAGATTTTTGCTTCCACATCTATTGTGTGTGTGTGTGTGTGTGTGTATATATATATATATATTTTGTACCAGGTATTGAACTCACGACCTCACGCTTGCCAGGCAGGCACTTATGCTGCTGAGCTAAATCCCTAGCCCTATTTTTTTTCTTTTTTATATATTCCAAAAAGTAGTATCTTTTCTTTCTTTCTTTGTTTTCTCCTTGGATTGCCAGAATGGAATTAGGACATAATGTCTATTGGCAGGTACTCTACCACTGAGCTACATCCCAAGCCAACTTTTGGATTTTGACCTCTGCATTGATAACAATGCAATCAAGTTGTGACCTTGAGGAAGTTATATAACCTCTCTGTATCTTAGTTTCTACTTCTGTAAAATGAGGGTTGTAATTTCTGCCCAGGACCTTGTATAAAGACCATGTGAAAACCTCAGCTGTAAAAAGGGGCACCGGGGCCCAAGTCAAGAGGATCACTAAGAGTTCAAAGCTAGCCTGGGATACAGAGTGAGACCCTGTCTCAAAAAACAAAACACAAAATAAAAAGGTCTTTGCAAAATGTCCAATATATTACACGTATGAAGGATCCTTATCTCACCAAGAGAAAACAGAAAGTGTGCTATTACATCTTCAATCACTTTACCTGGGTTAAAAAATGACCAGCTGAGGGGTTGCTGTTTATCTGCTGTGTTAGTTCTTTGGACTTTTCCTTCGCAGTTGCAATTTGTAATTCTTCACTCATGGAACAATGCCATGACTATGTGTGCCCCACTAGTTTATAAGCTCCACAGAACAGGAGCTGCTGTGTTCCACCACCTTTGTTATACTAGGATTTTACCTAGTAAAATAGCACTATGATTTAATATTTGTTGAGTGAATAAATCATTTTATGGAAGTGTCATTTTTTAAAAATGTGAGTTGAGCCCAGGTCTTCGCATTGAGCTGCATCTGCAGCCCCCTTTTTGTATTTTTGAGACAGAGTCACACTAAGTTACTCCAGCTGGACTCAAACTTTTGAACCTCCTGCCTTAACCTTCCAGAGTGCTGGAATTACAGTTGTGTACCACCTTATGTAAACATCTGTATAATTTACTAAGGACATATGGTGAGCCAGGATTAGCACTGAACATTTTACATTATTATCTCTTTTAATATTCATAGCAACCCCCAGAAAATTGGCATTATTCCACTATTATTTTCACTCTGGAAGGCTGAAGGAGGATTACAAACTCAACCTCAGCCTCAGCCTCCCAAATGCTGGGATTATGAGCAAGCATCACCACGTTGGGCCTCCCTCTCTCCTTTCCTCTCCTTCCCCCTCTGCTCCCCCTCCATCTCCTCCTCCTCCTCCTCCTTCTCCTTCTTTTTCTTTTGGTGGTACTGAAGATTGAACCCACGACCATTACACTGAGGTACATCCCCAACTGTTTTTATTTTTATTTTTTTTTGGGGGGGGCCGGGGATTGAACTCACAACCTCACGCTTGCCAGGTAGGCACTTAAGCCACTGAGCTAAATCTCCGGCCCCCTTTATTTTTTGTTTTGAAACAGGGTCTTGATAAACTGCTAAATGGTCAAGGCTGAGGTTTAATTTGCAGTTTTCCTACATTAGGCTTCCTGAGTGCTTGGATTACAGGCATGTGCCACCACTCTCAGTTAAAAATTATTTTTAGTTGTCATAAAGCACACATAGCTTCAGTCTGGTTTGTTTTGTTTGTTTGTTTGTGCTGGGGATTAAACCCAAAGCCATGTGAATGCTAAGCAAGTGTTCTACCAGTGCACTACAACTCTAGCCCCCCTCCTTTTTTTTTTAGACAAGGTCTCATTGTGTAGTGCAGGCTACCCTTGAGTTCACTATGTAGCCCAGGCTGGCCTCAAACTTGCAGTGATCCTCCTGCCGCAGCCTCCTGAGTGGTGGGATTACAGGTCTCCCCCACCACACCTGGCTCCATTTTTTAAAGACGGTTTTGCTGTGTTACACTAGCTGGTCTTGAGATACTGGCCTCAAGTGATCTTCCTACCTCAGCCTTCCATATTCTGGGATTAGAGACACACACCATTATACTCGCCTCTATTTTCTTATTATTGAAGGGAGAAAATTAAAATTTTAAGTAAAAACCTGCCCAGGATGCCCGCTAAGACCAAGCAGACATGTCCAGCAGGTCCAATAACAGAACACTTCTTCCTTTGTGTAAACCCCTGTCTTTGCTGCCCTTGCATAACTGATGGCTTTGCAATGTAACTTAAAATGTAACAGGATATCCCTTCCTTTGTATAACCATGTTTTGAATAACTGATAGCCTCACAATGTTACTTGAGAATGTTTAAACTCCCTTAGCAACCCATGATGTCACTCAACCCTCCAATCACATGCACCAAATTTGCCTTTGTACCTCCCTACTTTCCCTTTTAAAGCCCTATAGCTCCGTGGGAGGAGGAGAGATCTTCCTGAGAGAGGTCTTAGTTAGAAGCCCACCAGTGTAATAAATTGCCTCATAAAACTGCCTCTTTAACTTCCTCGGTGCCATTTCTTCTCGTGTTTGATCTGTTTTCCCTAACATTATGATATCATTTTGTTGTCTCCATAGTAAAATCACAAAATAGAGCTTATGAAAAAAGGAAGAAAGGAAGGAAGGAAGGAAGGAAGGAAAGAAGGAAGGAAGGAAGGAAGGAAGAAAGAAGAAAGAAAGAAAGAAAGAAAGAAAGAAAGAAAGAAAGAAAGAAAGAAAGAAAGAAAGAAAGAAAGAAAAAATATCTTGCAATTTCACTTTCCAGAGACAGGTACTATTGACAGTTTAGTGAAGAGTATTTCAGACATCTTTTGTCCATCTATGTAGACAGTCGTCACTCACACTGAACTCCAGGGGGCGCCCTGCTACCTTCCACCTGTGTGCTCAGGGAATATATGCATTTCTTGTTTCGTAGCAAAAACAATTGTACCATTTATTTTTACAGCTTGAGTATGCGTCATCCTTTATGCTTGGAATCAGAATTATATGAGATTTCAGATTTTTTTCTTGATTTTTACATACTTGCATGTACATAATGAGATATCTTTGGGATCAGACCCAAGTCTAAACATGAAGTTCATTTATGTTTCATAGTCTGAAAGTAATTTTGTACTTTTTTTTGTGATTCTGTGGATTAACCCAGGAACTTCACACTGAGTCCTTTTTATTTTTAATTTTGAGATAGGCTCTCATTCAGTCTGTAAGTTTCCCAAACTTGTGATCCTTCCATGGCTTCCCAAAGAGCTTGAAATGCAGGTGTGGTCCACCCTGCCCAGAAATTTTATACATTTAAAAAGATCATTTTGTGCTTGAAATGAAATGTTTGTTTTTTTCAGTCAGAGTCTTGCTTTGTAATTCAGGTTGGCCTTGAACTTACTCTGTAACCCAGGTTGGGCTCAAATTTCTGGTGATCCTCTTGCCTCAGCCTCCCAAGTGCTGGGAGTACAAGTATGCACCACCACACATGGCTTGCATGGCTTGTGCCAAGTGCTAGGGTTGTTAGTATGAAGGCCTGGGTTCAGTCTCCAGTACTAGACAAAAAGAAAAAAGACCTAGTGCACCACATGGAACTAATGTGTTAGTAAGCGAGCAGCTGTCAGTTGTTAGCTAGGAATAAATGCTAAGGTGAAATGGTGAGAGCCCAAGGGAGGAGGTGAACATGGTACATGAGTGTGCCCAGTAAAGTCCTCGCTGAGGCAGCTTCAAAATAAAGGCCTGAAGGAAAAGAGAAATGAGCTCCAAGCTATTTAAGGAGGAGTGTATTAACTGAGCAGAGCAAGTGCAAAGGCCAGAAAGAGTGTACCTAGGCATTCTGGGAACCATAGAAGATCAGGGTAGTAGTGCATGGTAAGCAAGGTTAAGAGTTGTGGGATGAAGTCAGACAGATACAGGGCAGGGTAGGGTGGGGAAGGTGGTACCTGATGGAGGACCTCGCCAACACTGTAGGAATGATTTTGTTGTAGCTCCCCCCACCTCACCCCTGTGCTGGAGATCAAACTCAAGGCCGCATGCAGAGGAGGCAAGTACTCTACCTCTAGGTTACAGCCTCTTTTCTTCATTAGAGGATTTAATCTGCACCCAAACTCTAGAGGCCCAGCTCTAAGGCACCTTTCCCACCAGTCTGAGCCCCACCAGCGGGCCCAGCACCCAAATGCCTGTTCCTATTGCTGACTCCTGACCTACACCTGACTATGCCCAGCACAGCCCCATATGGAAGCCCCATATCCCGTGGGTTTGCCTGACATCATTTCCAGCAATAGGCGACATGATTGTTGACACCCAGGGCCACACCTCTGACACCTCACTACCATCCCAAGTGTCACAGAGCTTCAGTTTGCTATCTGCGGCAAATGTGAGAAGATGCCCTCATAAGGTACCTCTTGCCAAGAGAACTAGAGAGAGAGATGAGAGGAGGAAGGGATTCAGGGCAATGGAAGATGGACAATTCAGAAAATGGAGGATGAAAAGACAAACAGAGGGTCAGAGAAGTACCTCAGTGGCCCAGCACCTGCTTGGCAAGCACAAGGTCCTGAGTTTAATTTCTGGTATTAAAAAAAAAAAAAGACTAAGAGAATAAGAAAGTGGCCTTGGGAGAGGAAATGAGGGTGTCCTGTGATAATGTGGGGAGGGCCCAGCCAGAGCAAACCTGTTGTGTGGAAAGACCAGTGAGGAGGCCAATGCAGCCAGTGGGAGAGTGGGAGGAAGAAGAGGAAGTGACAACCATGTCAGAGAGGCCATGAAGAGTTCTGTCATGGCCATGCAGGGCCTTGTGGCTGCTCCATTCTTGAGGCTTTGAGTCTCAAGAAGACAGAAGCCATTGCAGAGTTTAGACTGGAGGAGTGACGTGCCTGCTCTAGTTTTGGGACAGGGAAGGCAGGATGGGAAAGTGGAGGCAGAGACGATGAGGAGGCTCTCGCACAAACACAAAGTAATGGCTGGGCGTGGTGGAGCACATCTGTAATCCTGGCACATGGGAGGCTGAGGCAAGAGGATCATTGTGAGTTTGAGGCCAGCTTGAGGTACAAAAAATGAGTTCAAGGCTAGTCTGAACTGCCCAGTGAAACCCTGTCTCAAAAAAATAAAGAAAATAGCTGAGTGTTTAGCTCAGCAGCATGAGCACCTGCCTGGCAAGCACGAGGTCATTAGTTCAATCCCTGGTAACCCCCCAAAAAAGATAAAAAATAAAATAAAACAGAATAAAAAGCAAGGCAAGCAATAGTGGCTTGCCTAAGGGTGAGGGTGATGGTGAAGAGGTCAGATGCTGGGAATGCTTTGAGGCCAACAGGATTTTCTGATGGATTGGATGAAAGATCTGATGGGTCAGATGAAAGGTTTTTGGACTTTTTATCCAAAAAGAAAACCGGGCTTGTGCTTTTCAAAGTACTCAAACTGCTGAATGACAAGGGGTAGGGAGCAGCAGAGGACCAGCGGGAGCTAATAGCTTTGACAAAGGCAGAGAGGAGGGGAGCAGAAGGAAGCGCAGCTCTCCCGTGCCTCAAGGCAGTGGTGCAGGCTGCTCTCAATCATGCCAACACCACTTGCTTGGGTTTCCTCTGCGCAGAAAGTTCTATTTAATCTTTAGGACTCCAGAAAGCCCCAGGGTCGCATAACTGGGCTTCCTCTGCTCCAGCATTTACTGTGATAGGCTCCCACTGATACCAGCGAGCTCCTTACAACTAGCACCAGCTTCACGGGGCTCCATGAGTATAAGGCCAAGCCTGGAGTCTGGTAGAGAGAGCCATAGAGTGTTTGTTGAATGAATAAACAGAAAGAATATGGGAAAAATGTGAATCAGGGAAGAGGGCAACACCTTGATATACAGAACTCACTAAAGCATTGGAAATTTTTATTATTCTTCTTTTCAAAATTACAAAATTTTTGCATCTTTTCAAGATTACAAAGTTAATATGTGCTTGTTATTAAAAAATTATAGCCAGGTATAGTGACACATGCCTATAATCCCAGCACTCTGGGAGGATGAAGCAGGAGGATTACAAATTAGAGCTCTGCCTGGATAATTTAGCAATTTAGAAAATTTTGTCTCATAATTTAAAATACCCCAAAAAGGAGGAGGGGTGGACTGGGGATGTAGCTCAGTGCAAAGAAGCTGGATTCAGTCCGCAGTGCTGAAAAAAAAAATCATGGCTACATATAAATAACGTATATATAGCATATGGAAGTTCCTAGAAAGCTTACCTTTTCTACTTAATTTTTTTATTTTTGGTACTGGGGATCCCACTCATGACTTCACACTTGCCAGGCAGGTGTTTATACTGCTGAGCTATATCCCCAGCCCTCTTCTGTACTTTAAAGATAACTCAAGACATCTGGAATATAGAAGTAATAATTATATAGAGTTCAATAAATATCTTCCCCAAATGTGTTTTAGTATATACCCTAAAGAATGTTTAAAAGCCTAAATTGTGAGAGAAGCTAAGAAAGACTTCCTGCCTAACGGACAAATAACATGTAACACCTGTTGTTTTGTAAATTGCTTTTTTCCTTTGTACAGTATCATGAAATACATAGAACATGAGAAAACAAGGTAACAAAATACCTCCAAAAACTCCCAACTCCATCAAAACTGATCCATATGACATGGATGACGAGAAACTCAAAACAAAAAAACAGAATTATATAAGATGATTAAAAAGGAAATAACAACAACAAAACAGGTCAATAAGGTACTGAGCAAGCTGAAACATGATATAACTAAACAGATAATGTACTTAAAAAGCAAAAGGAGGAAAAGAAAATGCACTAAAGGATATAACTGCATGTATCTTTAAGTGTGTGGGATTGATAACTGTATTACCAAGTTTTTGTTGGATTGTTGAACAGAACTGTTTGCAGCCTCACTGTTTGTTCACTTTGTATGCCTTAATTTTGTAACATGAACAACTATTTCTAAGAAGACAATATGTAATTTATCAAGTAGTGATTTCTTAATTTTTTTTGAAATTCTGTATTATTTCTACCCTTTTTTCTGTTTTGCTTTTTTTCTCTTTAAATAAAATTTTAAAAAAATTAAAAGATTTCCTTGAACATCTCAGTTGCATTTATTTTTTATTTTTTTCCAAATCCATTTTATTTTCAGGATAAAAAGAAAAAAGAAGAGAAGAAGAAGAAGAAGAAGAAGAAGAAGAAGAAGAAGAAGAAGAAGAAGAAGAAGAAAACTAAAATAAAACTCCAAAACACATCAATCAGGAGGTAACAATGGTACATACATTGTGCATTGTCATCCCCAGATCATTCACCCAGAGCACAAGACATCTGCCTTCAATCGTCCAAACAATAACAGCACAAATCTTTCTCTTCAGTGAACTCAGAGAAATCAGTAGTATAACAATCTTAACTATTTTTATATACATATACCTGTACATGTATGTATGTTGTTTCTCTCAGCTTCTCACACTAATGAGACAATACAATGTGTACACAGATGTGTTTTTATTTCACTAATGACTATGGTCTCAAGTTGCATCCACTTACCTATAAAAGTCTTCAGTTTATCCTTCTTGATAGCTGAGTAGTACTTTTTTATCCATTCCTCAGTCAATGGGCATTTAGGTTGTTTACAAGATCTGACTATTACAAATTGTACTACTATAAACATGAGTGCACATATATCATTGCGATATGATGTTTTTAATTCCTTTGGGAAGATACCCAGAAGGGAATAGCTGGGTTGAATCGGACCTGTAGCCCTAATTATTTGAGGTATCTCCACATTGATTTCCATAGTGGTAGTTGTATTTATTTTGAGACAAAAGATTTTAGGAAGGAAATTGAAATGAGTGTTCCTCTTAGGGTAACCAGAGGACACAGAACTCTCTGTTGGTAATATTAGAATAACTGAAGGACATTCAGCCTGGAAGAGAGAAGACTAAGGTGACATGAGCCCTCTCCATGTCTCTGTGGTGCACAACCAGCTCAAAAAAGCCTGGAAGTCAAAAGAAAGCTACTTTGTATGTAAATAAGGGAACATTTTCCTATGGGCAGAGCTGCAGATGACATTCAAACTGATGACTCAGCTTGGCATGAGGTGAGCATCCCTTCTCTGGAGGTATGTGAGCAAGGCCTGGCTGAGCACACAGGAGGAAGTAATATAGAAAGGACTGTATGGGCATGGTTGTACATACTGTAATTCCAGTACTTGGTAGGCTGAGGCAGGAAGATCACTGTGAGTAGCCTGTGCTACATATAAGTTCAAGGACAGTCTGAACTACATAGTAAGACCCTGTTTCAAAAAAGAAAAAGTAAACAAAAAAAGTCGAAACTGTGTGCAGCAGGGGAAGATTGAATAGGTGATATTTAGATGCCCTTTCAAGTCTTGGTCACTAGGCAAAGGTATCATAAAACATGACACAAAGAAGTTGCACGATGCCTAGGCTTAGAGTTACCCAAGATAACTGATTTAAGGGAGAAAAGGTTTACTTAGGCTCTCAGTTTCAGTCCACAATATTTTGGCCTTGTTGGTTTGGGCCTGTGGCAGCCCTGTGGGATACATGGCAGAAGTGGCCTGTTCATCTTCCTGCCAGGCCTCAGCTATGAAAGGTTCCCAACAGTGCCATGGACTGAGACCAACTCTTTAACACAGAGACTTTCCATCCATCTCTATTGTTTTATTTATTTATTCAATTTTTTAAAAAAGTATTTATTTATTTATTTATTTATTTATTTATTTAGAGTCTTACTAGGTCACAGTTACCCAGGCTGAGCACAAACCTGTGATCCTCTTGCCTCAGCCTCCCAGAGGGCTGGGACTACAGGTATGTACTGCCATGCCTAACTAGAGAGGTGCTGGGTATTCTTAGCATGTGATTCTGGTCCCTATGGTCATAGAAAATTACTACAAGGTGGACACTTGTCTCTAACTGGGCCTATGACATATTCTTTCCTGAGACTGGAAATTGAGGCTTTAGCCTCCATGGTCTTTCCCAGTACTGAACGTATAGCTGGAAACCAAATTTCTCAGGGAAAGGCAGCCATCTTCACCCTTTCTGAAGAGGAGAACAAAGAAGTTGTAGCACCCACTTCCAGCCACCTGGGAGACCAGGTGTGTTTGGGTTTGTCTAAATCAGTGGTGGCAAATTTCTTAGAGCTTTCAATGATACAAACAACCTGCTGTGAAACTTGTACCATAGGATTGCCACCATACTCTAAGGGCTTGGTAATATCCCTTAAACAAACATGGCCTTGGTGTTGGGTGGCTCAAATAGGCTCCTGTTGCCACAATCTGAGCTTTGGCTAAGGCCCTATGACTAATAGTCATCTTGTGCCTTCAGGGTCTTCATTCAAGCTTCTGAAGGCGCTTCTAGGACATTCAGTGGGAGAAGGAATGGCAGAAAGGTTGAGAAGAGTCCAGCAGCTGGTACAAAGGCAAGGTTCCTTTCTAATAATTTAGAGAGTGAAGAAGAACTTGTGTTCCTCCTCACCCCAGACACAGCGCCTCAGTACACAGAGCCACATATCCCAAGAGTCCTCTGCACTGTTTGCCTGGTTTCCTAGGTAGGTTAGGCTACTTACTCTGAACATGGAATTTTTTCCTGTTGAGAGAATGATGGCAGAGAGTTTGCTTTCCTTGGTGTGACAGGATGAAATGGACAAGATTTCCCAGACCTCACTATACACAGAGCAGGCCAAGCTTACTTCAGGTCCCTTCAGTGTCAGAGTGGCTGGAAAATGGATAAGGTGATCCTACAGGAGACTTTCTGGGGAAGGAGCAGAGGAGCTTCTGGCAATCAGAGGAAGGTGACACAAATTAGAATGAGTTTGAGCCATCTGGGCGTGGTAGCGCATACCTGCAATCCCAGAGCTTGGAGGCAGGAGGATTGCTACAAGTTCAAGGCCAGCCTGAGCTACACAGTGAGGTCAAGACCATCCTGAACAACAAAATGAGACCTTGTTTCAAAAAGAATTTGAGCCAGGAACAAAATCTTGGTTGTCAGAGGAAGTGCATGCCTTCCTATGATTTAGTGGTTGTTATCCAAGCATGTGTGGGAACCAAGTCCCTGAATTGAAGCTGGGGGTGTGGAGTACAAGAAAGATAGAGATGAAAAATACCGTGAAAGAACTGCTTCCCTAATCTGTGCATGTGAAAGCCTAGGTAATAGTTTTGGGATTGCCTTACTATGACAGTTCATCAAAGCAGAGAGAGCTTCTCCCCAGTTCTACTTCCCCGACACCCTCAGCTACCACTTCCAGGGCTCAGGGCCAACAGCCAAGAGGGTGGCTGTGACCAAAGTGTTGGCTTACAACAGCAGCCAAAGTGTGACATGTGGGCTGGCTCATAGCAGGGAGTAGAGGGCAGATGGGACATCTCTTGACTTTCCTCAGTAGCACAGGGGATGTGTGAGCATTGGAGAGCTGTACTGGTGGGTGGAGTAAGACGGTGGCAACATGGGAGCATGACAATTGATGCCATCACCCCTGAACTCACAGACCTTTAGTCCTGCAGGAGTCTGGGCTGGTTAGAAAGGAAGGCACCAAGGCTCAGAGAAGAGATTTATCCTTACAGCAAGAGTGTTGCCTGCCAATGACTCTGAAGTCATTGGCCCTGGAATATGTGCTTTTCTGGCCACATTAACACCAAATTAACCACAGGACAGAAAGTGAAGATGAAGTCCCTGGAATGAGGTCACCCAATGACAACAGGGATGCACACACTCCATGAAAATGTGACACCACCTCAGGGAAGGCATCTTTAGAAAATCTCTACCTGCGGGGCATTCAGCTCAGCGTTCCCTCAGGAAATCCAGGGTGAGTTTCTAGAACTTTACAATGTCTGTGCCCTCTTGCCATGAGCTCCCAAGGGCCTCAGAACAGAGTGGTGACCTCCAAGAAGCCCCGCCCATTAGGAGGCACTCTGGCCTGAGGACTTCCTTTTCCTGAGGCATGACCTCTTTCTAATCTCTTGGCAAGAGAGAAGCTGGGGAACGAGCCCTGACACATCTCTGTCAGATATACCCTGACCCAAGCCCTGCATTACCCCACCCAGGAGGAAGTGGTGGGCGGGGAGCCTAGGCCAGGTTGATGGTAACCAGCAACATCTATGCCAGCGAATCTGCATGCATCTGGGCAGAGACTTTTTGCCCCGATTTGTCACTGGTCTGTGGCCCTCAGGCCTGGAAGACTCATATTGTTGGAGGACAACTTGCTTTTCTGGCCCCAACTCTGAGGCCACCTACATATCAGAGGAGCACTGGTCCCCAGCATTGGTCCCCAAACATAATCAGAGGCTCCCTGCTTTTGCTTACACAGGATTTAAGAACCATAAGAGAGTAACATTCACTATGGGAGTGTGAGAATAGAGAGGCTACTAGGAATAGAGGCAGCTCTACAAGTTACTGCTCTTCCTTTTTATAGACCCTGATTTACCTCTCATGACCTTTTTTTTTTTTTTTTTTTTGGTACCAGGAATCAAACTCAGGACTTACAGGTGCTTATGCTGCTGAACCATATCACAGCGCCCCCTCCCCTTCTAAGACAGGGTCTCACTCTAGTTCAGTCTGGCCTTGAACTATGTAGCCCAGGTTGGCCTTCAACACACAGTGATATTCTTGCCTCAGCCTCCTGAGTCATGGGATTACAGGCCTGAGCCACCATTCCTGGCTATCTGTTCACTTTTAACTGGCCAGTCCTTTCTGTACTCTTCTAGTCAAGTTCTGAAAGGAGCCCCTGATTGGCTCACCTGCTACCCAGCACCTATATTAGGCAGAGCCCTTTAAACCAGTTCACCTTTTGGTTGCCGACTTGTTGTGGCCAATATTCATCTCAAATGCTCATGTCTGAGCCAATTTGTAACTGCTGCTGTGCAAAGGCCAGTGTGGAGCTGTGTCTCTAAGCAGTGACAGTAAAATAGAGAAGAAGCAGATACTCTTTCATGAACGATTGCTCTCTGACAGGCCTTCTGCTAAGGAACTGCTGGGGAACACAGGCATCACACAGGTCCCTGACCTCAAGGAAGTCAGTCTGGTTAGGACACGGGCTTTGCTTGCTTGCTTGTTTGTAACACTGGAGTTTGAACCCAGGCCCTTCACGCTAGCTGCATCTTTAGCACTTTTTTACTTTGTATTTTGAGACAGTCTTACTAAATTGCTAAATTGCCCAAACTGGGCTTCAGTTTGCAATCCTCAGCCTCATGGAATGCTGGGATTACGGGCATACATCACTGTACCCGGCTCAGAGTATGGACCTGATCAGGAATTTTTGCAAGTGCCAAGTGTTGCTCACTTTGACAGTAGGGGAGAGGGCAGGAAGGCTTATGAAGTAGGCATCATTTAGACAGAACCTTAAACAGCAGGTGAGATGTTGACCTGTGTAATTGGGAGAAAAGGAATTTCTAGAGGAGGGTATTACATAAGGGACAGTGGAGCAAGACAAGAAAACCCTGGATACATCCGAAGAACATTCCCATTGGTTTTCCATATTCACACACTGAAAGACAGAAAAAAGCAATGGACATTAAGTTAATAAAGGAAATACAAAGGCCAAATTAAAGAGGGTCCCAGGTCTGCTTCTGGAGTTGGAATTATCTCTAAACTGGAATTCACTGAACAAATATGAATGAATAAAGTTAGGAGCTGCAGCATTGATATAGAAAAGACAGTTTTATCCCTGCACTCTAGGAGGCAGAGGCAGGAGGGTCACAATTCAAGCCTGGGTAACTTGGCAAATCCCTGTTCAAAATAAAAAGGGATGGGGCTGTTGCTCAGTGCATAGGTCCTGGGTTCAATCTGCAGTATATTAAAAAATCTTATTTTCTAGTGGAAAGGTAGGAAATAATCAAGAAATAAAGACTACAAGCGAGGGGTATAGCTCAGTGGTAGAGCACTTACTTGCCTAGTATGCATGAAACCCTGGGATTAGTCTGTAGCACACACACAGAGAAAAAAGAAAAAACAAAAAGAAAAGAAGAAAAAAATAAAGACTAGTATTATGATTTGGATGTCCCTTCCAAAATTTATGTTAAAATTTAATTGTCATCATGATGATGTTAAAGGTGGAACTTTTAAGCTGTGATCAGTTTGGCCCCAGATGGAAATGCAATCTCAATCATGTTTAGAGCATTTTCTCCTTTGGTAGGCAGTTCAAGAGTCCTGAGGCATTCATTGCTATGGATAGCAATTTGCATTTTGTAAATGCAAAAATATTTTGGGAAGCAATTTGACTCTTATAAAGTTAAGCAAAGTACAATAGATATTGTGAACTGGGAAGCAGTTGTTCAAAAGAAAAGAGAAACTGTAATGGGGAAAGGAGAAAGGGAAAAAGAAAAAATATATAAACAATATAGTGAGATAGTTATACTGCTAGTTTCTCTTAGTTCACTGAAAAGAAAAGTTGTGTTAACACTGTTTGGACAATATCTCATGCTTGTGTCTTGCACCCCGAGTAACTACTTTGAAGATAACAATATACAATGTACTAATTATTGTTCCTAGAACCCTGTTTTGAGATTGTTTTATTTTTTCTTCTTTTTAAAATAAAAAAATTAAATTAAGCACACATTTTTCCTTTGATCTAACAATTCTACTGCTAGGTATTTATAAAAATGAAGTAAAAACAGAGCCTGACATGGTGCATATCTATGATCCCAGCTACTCAGGAGGCTAATGCAGGTTTAGGAGTTCAAGGCCAATGTGGACAATGTAGCAAAAATGTGTCTCAAAGCAAAATTTTTAGGAAGGGCTGGGGGTGTGACTCAATATTAAGGTGCTTTCCTAGCATTTGTGAGCTCTTGAATTCAATTCCCAGAACCAGAAATCAAATAAAAGAAGTAAAAGCTAGGATTGGGTATGTAATTCAGTGGTCACCTGTCTACTATGAAGCCTTGGGTTGGATTCCAGCATCACAAACACAAACAAGAGCAAACACACACACACACACACACACACACACAAAACCTGTACCCAAAGATTTATAGTAGTTTTATTTATAGGTCCTAAAAGCTGGAAATAACCCAAATGTCTCTTGGTTGATAGAATAAAGCAATTGTAGCACTCAGAAATGAGAAAGGACTGGAGATGCAGCAGCATAGGTGAATTTCAAGCATTATGCTAAGTCAGTGACGCCAGGCATAAAAGGCTACATACTATTGATACCTAAGGAAGCCTCTTAGCTATCGAAGGGGCCCAGTACAGCTCTATTCACTCTTTCAGTACATGTTTAGTAGGCACTGCCATGCTCCTGTTTTAGTTAGGTCCTGGGCATATAGCAATGAACACCAGCAATACACAATATTATTACTCTTGTGGAATTCACAGTTTAGTAGGGAAGATGGAGAATAAACTAGATAAATAAGTAAATTAGATAGAATAATAGGTGCTAAGGACTCTGTAGTATTCAAGCAAAGACCTAAAGGATTTTGATTTTTTTTCTTGGTACTGGGAATCAAACTCAGGACCTTGTGCTTACCAGGCAGTGCTTGTGCCGCTGAACTATATCCCCAGCACAAAGATCTAAAGGAGATGAGGTGGTGAACTATCATATACTCTTAGGAAAGCACACTCCAAGCAAAAGAAGTAGGGTGCTGGAGTGGCCAAGAGCCAGGACTGCTGTGTGACTAGGGAGGAATGAATCAAAGGGAGACAAGCCCAGACTGAGAATCAGGGCCACAGTGAGAACTTTGGCTCGGATTTTGAGAGGGGAGCCACTGGAGAGTTTTGAGCCAGGAAGTGACAAGATTGGATATGTCTATATTATACAGCACTAGCTATAGCTATTGACAAAGATTTGGCAACTGTAGCAGGGTCAAGTTTGGAAGCAGGTTGTCACAACATCCAAGTAAGAAATGATGGTGGCTGGGGTCAGGGAATGAACAGTGGCAAAGATGAGAAGGGGCTGGACATGAGGCTCTGGGTGCCCTTTGAGTGGGACCAATGAAAATTCCCTCTCAGCACTCTCCAAGGAGCCTACAGAAAAATGAGACATTATTAAGTTCATTAAGATCATAAAAGACTTGAGGCGCTAGGGCTGTCAGCTAAGTGTTAGACGTATAGATTCAGTGCAACCCTGAACTTCCCAGCCAAGGATCTCATTTGTCATCCTGTGAGACAATATGACTGAGTCTATGTTCATTATCCAAATGGTACACATTCACCAAATCACCCTGAAGAGAGCTGTCATCAGCCATGTGTGGCAACTGCTGTCCTGGGCACTGATCTTTGGCTGGTCAGCCCCACAATCACCCCAGCAGGAAGAATTCTGTGCAGCTAATTTGCTTCAGTCACACAAAAACACCTACAAGGTGAATTCCCACAGAAAGAGATATGGAGTCAACAGTTCTGGTGATACCTGTTAAAAGTTCAAACCAAAAGGACAGAGATGAGAAACAGATCAGAGGACCTGAGAGGTGACAGTCTGAGTTGTAAGGACAGATAGTGCCAGTGACCGGTGTGAATAAGGAAGAACAGGGGTGGGGGTGGGGAGTTGCCCCCTTAGGACTTTCCCAGCCTGAGATATTGCAGCTCAACTTTTTAGGGGAATTCCCCCTCCCATATGAACCCCTGATTTCTTAAAATCCTGCGGCTTACTTGAACCTTGTACCTCCCTCAGCCTTATATTTCTCAAACAGAAAAAAAAAAGTATTCTCTATGGTTTAAATGTACATGCCCTTCCACAACTTTAATGTTGGGTTTTAAACCCCCAATGATGGGAGCTGGGGTGGGGCCTGGGCTGAGGCCATAGCTCAGTGCTAGAACAAGCAGCCACAGCAAGTGGTAGGGCACACAGGAGACCCTGAGTTGAATTCCACGCACCTCAGATAGATTAAAAAGAACGTTAGAAAAGAGGCAAGGCCTTTGGAAGGTGATTAGGCTATGCAGGCTCCATCCTCATAGATGAGATTCGTGCCCTAATGAGGGGTTGAGTCTGTCCCTTTGGTCATCCATCACGTGAGGGTGTAGTGAGAAGGAGCTGTTCCAGAAGCAGAGAGACAGCCATTACCAGACACCAAACACTGTGAAGCTTTGTTTGATGTTGGACTTCACAGCCTCCAAAACCATCAGAAATAAGTTTCTATTGCACATAAACTACCAGTCTAAGATACCTGATAATAACAGCCTGAACAAGCTAAGCAGAAATTGGTACTGAGATGTGGCGTGCTGCTCTAACAAACAGCTAAAGCTGGCTAGGAATCATGGCCCACATCTGTAATCCAGCACTCGGGAGGCAGGAGCATTGTGAGTTCAAGCCCAGCCTGGGCAATTTAGTGACTCAGCAATGTAGTGAGACACTTACCTCAAAAGGGATCTAGAACTCACCTCAAAGTCCTTGTGTTCAATTCCAGTACTTACAAACAACAAAGCAGTTTTGGCACCAGGGAATGGGGTACAGGCTAGAGTTTGGAGGAACTGAGTCCTGGAAGGAGACTTGAGGGCAATTCTGATGAAGGCTCAGAGGATGAGGGAGCTGTGGAGAGATCCTCAGTCTTAGAAATTATCCAAGAAGTTACAATCAGAACCTGGGTAGAAATATGGAAAGAGAAGACCGTTCTGATGAAGTCTGAGAAGGCAGTGAGTGAAGATGTTACTGGAAACTGGAGGCCATTCTTACAATGAAGGGCCCAATAATTTGGCTGAACATGTTTGTATCCTAGTGTTCTGTGGAAGACAGAATTTAAGGACAACAAAATGGATATTTGGTGACAAAATCTCTAACAGGATACTGAAGATAAAGCATGGCGTCTTTCACCTGTTCATAGTAAAATTTAAGAAGAGAGAAGTGAACTAAAATATTTTTATAATTAAAAGGGAAGTTGAGCATAGCAGCACGGGACTATAACCATATCTATTGGGGAAGCTGGGTTCAATCTCGACTGCCAAAAGAAAAGGGGGAAGCAGAGCTTAAAAGATTTAGAAAATTTTCAGTCTGGCTACCTTAAGAATGCAAATAAACAAACAAACAAAAAGAATGAAAATGCATGTTCAGGAAACACCAAAAGATGTTTGTAAAGTAAGTTAGTGTGTCTAGAAGGAAACCAGATGCTATTAATCAAAACATGGGAGACTCCAGGTGTGGTGGCACATGCCTGTAATCCCAGGACTTGGCAAGCTGAGGTAAAAAGAGTGCCACGAGTTCAAAGCCAGCCTGGGCCACGAGTTCATGGCCAGACTGAACTATGTAGTGAGATCCTGTCTCAAAAAAAAAAAAAAAAAAAAAAAGACAGGAGAGATTCACAATGCACTTTGGAGATCTTTGAGGCTGTCACTCCAATCACATTCCCCAAGAGCCAGGACCTTGAGATAGAACAATTTCAAAGAGGGGCCCAGAGCACCACGGGATCACAAGAATCAGTGCTCAGGACCACCTTAGGTTTCTGTTCCATGCATCCTGATGAAGTACTCATTACCTGCCTCTCCTGTGACTCAAGTGGGCCCAGGGGGAGTTCATTCTTCAACTCTAAGGTCACAAGTGGCTGGCCTTGGTGGCATCCACACAATGCCATCTCCATGGGCAGGCAGAGTATGTGAGCTATGGGAGCATGGCTACCTCCACATCACTCCAGGGTTTTTGTTTGTTTGTTTGTTTTGTTTTGTTTTTGAGACAAGGTTTCACTATATGGTTCAGACTGGCTTTGAACTCACTATGTAGCCCAGGCTGGCCTTGAACTTGTAGCACTCTTTTTACTTTAACCTTCTGAGTCCTGGAGTTACAGGTATGGGCCAACATGTGTGGCTGGAGGATGTAGCTCAGTGTAAGGGCTCTGATTCACTCTCCAGCACTGAAAAAAATCAGATGACATATCAATATGTAAACCCCATTATGCGAAAATAACTACTAGTTAGAATTTGGGCGAGGCCCATAATCTCATATAATTTCATTTTTTATTTTTTATTGAGATATATATTTTTTTAAACAGTACTAAAGACTGAACCCAGGACCTTTGTGTTAGGAGAAAACAAATGTATGAGCTCAACAGATCAGGCTTATTTCAGAAAAAACCTGAGAGGGACCACCCTAGCACTTAGATCAGACCAGTAACTCTTATACAAGCTATAAGGCCTTTTATAGGCTCATGAGCATTAAGGGAAAAAAGGAAAAGGTCAAAATGGGACTCTGGAGGGAGAGAGTGTGGTGAGAAGGCGTTGTGGTTCCCTGCCAGGGATGAGGCTTGAGAAAGTGCAGGGAATGGTGGTTGCCTGTCAGGAGCAGAGCTGAAGAATGCAATGTCATTATGGGATATAGTAGTGTTTCTGGGCCTTATTAACCTGTGATTATACATCTTTAGCAGGTGTAAAAGCATGGCAGGATGGAAGAGGCTCAAAATAGTGTCTAGTCAGCATAGCATGGCAGCGGTCAGATTCCTTCTCTTTGCACTGAGCTACATTTCCCAGCCCTTTTTCTGTTTTTATTTTGTTTGTTTTGAGACAAGGTCTTGCTATGTGGTTCAGGGTGGTATTGAACTCACTATGTAGCCCAGGCTTGCCTTGGCTACATGTGGTGATTCTCCTGCCTCAGCCACCTGAGTGCTGGGATTATAGAAGTGGGTC
The DNA here is from genome assembly GCA_004027295.1 of Dolichotis patagonum. NCBI lineage: Eukaryota > Metazoa > Chordata > Mammalia > Rodentia > Caviidae > Dolichotis > Dolichotis patagonum. Next base: position 23,692 of record PVJX010013243.1, read on the forward strand.
ATTATGTCTGGGCCCCACCTTTTATGAGATTTTTATGATACGGTTTCCTAAATTGTGATCCTCCAGATACAGAGTGCTGGATTATGTGCTATTGATGTAGGGGAATGAAACTTCTGACCTACTATATGTCCGGTACGAATTCATGTTCTCTAAAATCAAAGAATGAGTTTTAGGAACAGCGGAGGTTAAGAGTAGAATATATTTATTGAGAGAAAGAAAGCTTCTGTCTGAAGGACAGAAGGGGTCCCCAGGGGGTTGCCAAAGACTCTGTATTTTCTAGGAACCTTTATAAAGTAAAATCATGGGGTGAGACAGGTTCAAGGTACCTGGGCTTCTGCACTGGCTCCTTTGAGTACTTAACCCTGTCTCACTGCCTATAATATTTTAAACTACTTCAGCTGCCTATAACACTACAATTCACATATCATAAAACTTTCTCCATTGCAAAGTTGCCAGGGGGCTGATCAGACCCTCAGAAACCTGTGGGGAGCAAAGAAAAAGGATGAATTTCAAGGTACAAGGAGGCCAGGAGGAACCAGACTGTAGTGGACAGGCACGATAATCTCCAAGATTGACCCACTTTTATTAGCGAGCACAAAGCACGGGGAGAGGGATAGAGTACTATTCATAGAAGAGCAACTACCGTAAATGGGGAACAACTTAATGGAGAATAAGTCCTTCTCCATATTAATATATCTTCCTTTCTTTGATTGTCCTCAGCAGATGTCATCTTGCCTTTTGAACTTTCTCTGCACAGCCAAGAAGCATACAGCCTTCCACATACCTCTCTGTTCCTAAAGCAAGTCACCCTGGCCGTGGAGCCCCAGGACCCCAGTCAACCTGGTCCCTAGCATAGTAAAATATTATTTTCACATCCTCTGGTCCCCAGTGCAAAGTGTACAATTGAGTGACTTTTAACATATTCATGAAGTTGTATGATCATCATCACTAATTCCAGAACACTTTGAAATGAAATCATAGCCAGGCACTGTGGCACACATCCCAGCATTTGGGAGGCTGAAGCAGGATTGCCACAAGTTCAAGGCCATCCTGAACTACATAGTGAGAATTTATCACACAAAAAAAGAAATCTTTTGCCCATTAGCAGTCATCTCCTCCCCACTTCCTAGTTCCCCCATCCTAGGCAATCATTAATCTACATTCTGTCTCTATAGACTGACCTATTCTTGGCATTTTATTTAAACGAAATTATTCAACACATGACCTTGTGCCTGGTTTTTTTCACTTAACCTATTTTTAAGGTTTATCCACATTGGAGCACATACCAGTATTTTATTCTGGTTTACGGATGAATATTACATTTTATGGATATACCACTTTTTGTTTATCTGTTTATTGATTGCTGCACACATGGGTTATTTCCAATTTTGGCTAGTATGAATAAGGCACCTGTGAGCATTTGTGTGTTAGTTTATGTATGAATGTGTATTTTGAATCGTTTGGGGTATACACCTGGAAGAAGAATTACTGGGTCATGATGTAACCTTATGTTTAACTTTTTTGAAGAATTGACAAACTTTTCCATAGTATCTGTAGTATCTCACATATCTACTAGCAGTGTACCAGGGTTGCAGTTTTCTTCTCTTCATCCTTACTAACCCTTATTTTCTTTCTTTTTAAAAAATTCCAGCTGTGTTAGCAGGTGTGAAGTGGTATCTCATTGTGGCTTTGATCTGCATTTCTTTTATGACTAATGATAGTGAACATTTTTTCACGTATTTTTTGGTCATTTCTTTTTTGGGAGGGGTTTGAGACAGGGTCTCACTGTGTAGTTCAGGCTAGCTTCGAACTCATGACAATCCTTTAGCCTCCTGAGTGCTAGAATTATAGGCATGCGCCACCACACTGGCTGCTTCTTGGTCATTTCTATATCCTCTCTAAAGAATTGTCTGTTTAAAAATTTTGCTCATTTAAAAAAATAGGTTAAAGAATAATGTAGGGAGTGTGTGGCTCAGTTGTACAGCATTTACCCGGACTATGAGGCCATCGATTTGATCACCAGCACCAGAAACACACACACACACACACACACACACACAGAGAGAGAGAGAGAGAGAGAGAGAGAGAGAGAGAGATGTTGTATAGATTTTTTTTATTGTCAAGTTATTCAAGTTCCTTATGTGTTCTGGATATCAGTGACTCATCAAATGTATGATTTACAGATATTTTCTTCCATTCTGTGGATTTTAGCTTTTAGTTACCATTCTGTAACCTGATTTTTCTTTAACAATATCTCCTGGGCATCTTTCAGTGTCAAGAAAAAGCTACCTTCTTTCTCTCTATCTATCTATCATTTTTTCTGCTCCTTTTTTTTTTTGTGGCTACACAACATTTCATTCTGTTTGCACACCATTTTCTTGATCAATCCACTACTTGGCTCTAAAGCACCTTTACTCAGTTGGGGAGCTGGCAAGAGACTGCAATGAAGCTGCTGCTGAACAGAAGCGCTCATCTAACCACCATGCTGTCTGCTCTTAGATGATGTGAAAATGCAAGCGGGCACAGGAAATGTCTCTAACCTGCTTATACTTCCTCTCTGAACCCATGCGGTTTCACAACCCTTACAGGCACAATCCTCTGTCCCCTCCTCCCACCCAGTGTCATCAGCCAGGCAGCTCTGTGAGAAAGTTCCACTGTAAGAGGCCCCTGGGCATTGTCATTTCCCTCTTGCACCCTCTCTGGGTTGTCAGCAAACCCAAAAGGCCCTGTGAGGCCACGCTTGGGTCCACAGGTCCCTCCTGCGTGGGTTAAGATGAAGAATTCCCGCATCATCATAATGAGGCTTCTTCTGCTGTATGGAACCTTTCTCTTTGGTAAGAAAAGGGAGGGGAAGGGAGAGGACGTCTGTCTATGACCAGGGAAACTGCAGGGTTTTGTGAAGCTGGAGAAAAGGTGGGACTGGCAATAGGTGATGTGGGGTCCAGAAATCCTGAAGGGAGAAGTGGGAAATGAAACAGAAAAGAAGCTAGAGCCCACCCTACAGGCAAAATGTGGAGGCACTGCATGAGGAGGGAGTGCACGCCTGTGATCCCAGCACTCACAAACTTGAGGCGGGAGGATTGCTGCAAATTCAAAGTCAACCTGGGCTACAAAGTGAGTTCAAGCCCAATCTGAATTACACAGCAAGATCCTGTTTCAAAAAGACCAAAAAAAAAAAAAAAAAAAAAAAAAAAAAAAAAGGTCGAGTAGTTTGTAGTTTACGGTGGGACGTGTGTGTGTGTGTGTGTGTGTGTGTGTGTGTGTGTGTAGATTCTTAAAGGCAAATAGGCCAGGTGTGGTAGTGTGCATCTGCAATTACAGTACTCTGGAGGCTGAGCCAGAAGGATCAAAAATTCAAGCTCAGTTTGGACAATTTAGCCAGAATGTGTCTGAACAAATGGCGGTATTGGCATCCTTGATATCCCATGATGCTATGAACCAAGTCCAGTCCATGAAACAACTGGAGGGCCAGAAAGGACAGTTTGGAGGTTTCAGATGATGGCCAGGCTGAGATGGAAAGTGGAGTCAGGGAGATCTGAGATCTGAAGGTTCAGATTCCGGAAAAGAGGGGCCTTTGGTGCGGAGCAATGTGGGTTAACATGCAGTGCGAAGGCAGCAGTGGCCAGGGGGCCCTGGCATCCCCTGCACATTTGGATTCTGAGACATTGGGCCCCATGACCACAGGAGAAGTGGGTGTGTGACAAGATGCAATCTGCTTAAGGGCAACCCCATTTGGGTTCCTGTCTGGGGACCTGGCCACCCAACACCTCTAGGCCTCTTCTGTCTGCTTTATTTTTATGGGCCTCTTCTGATCTTTCCTTCCTTGCCAAGAGGCCAAAAGGAAAGTTGTGTGCCCTTGTGCTCAAGAAAGAGCTGCCAGAGCCCTGGTTGTGGCAGGGGCTGTGGCTCTCAAATTGAGGCCCTCACTCAGCTTTGCCTGCACAGCCTGAGCAACATATGTCCCCCGGAGGGACATGGGCCAGGTGTGCCATATGAGGTATGGTGGCAGTTGGGGTCACAGCAGTGTTCCCACCCAGAAGCAGAAGTAGTTGACCACTCTTACCTTCCTCAGAGCCAGCCTCCAGCTACAACCTGGATGTAAAGGAGGCGCAGAACTTCTCCTTCCCTCACGCCGGGAGACACTTTGGGTACCGAGTCCTGCAGATTGGAAATGGGTGAGCTGTTGCCCCTCCATGGTCTTTGCCTAGCAGATGCACGAGGCCCAGCTTGGTGTTCACCTCACCTAACTTCCCACTGCCTCGTCAGTGATCTGGGCAGACCTCTGCCTGGAGGAGACTGTAGGTGGGAATGCTCTAGAAACAGGAAGTAGGCTGTAAAATAGTAGGATGGGATAGTGAGTAAAGCAACACTCTAAGTGCCTAAAAGAAATATCACAGTCCCTAAAACACTCCGCATCACACCTTAGTTTCTTGATTTTCCCTGGCCACAACTGTGAGCTCCCTAATGGCAGAGACTTTATCTCTCCTGTCTTCCTAATACATACCCCGGCCTACCTCATAGTAGGTGAGCTATAAATGGTTTTTGAATTGAAGACTGACTGAACTCATGTTGTGACCTGCTGGCAGAACATTCTTTCAGCCTCAAGTTTTCTAAACTGTAAATGGATCAGACCCATTGACTTTCTAGAAGTATGGCATACAGAGACTTATTTCTCTAGGAATCAGGAAGATTCCTAGAGAGGTATAGTTGGAGGTATAGTTGAAACCTGTAGGCAACAGAAGATTGGTCTGAAAGACTCTCCCCAAAGGAAGGGGCTGCATTGATTTAAAATACTGGGTGGGACTGGATGTGGTGGTGCACGCCTCTTATCCCAGCATTTGGGAGACTGAGGTGGGAGGATCACTGAAATTTTAAGGCCAGCCTGGGCTATCTAGTGAATTCAAGACGAGTTTGAACTACACAGTAAGACCCCATGGTGGGGGGACCCAAAAGCGAAACAAACAAACAAAAAATACTTGGTGGGGAGTCTCTATAATAAGTTGGAGCGGGCAACTCCATCTCAGGTAAGATTTCTCATCAGGGTTGTCGTGGGAGCTCCAGGTGAAGGGAACAGCACAGGAAACCTCTATCAGTGTGAGTTCCGCAATGGAATCTGCCGGCCAGTCAGGCCAAGCGGTGAGTGGCTGGTAGGGAGCTGGCGGGCATGGGCTGTCATAGAAATCAGGGTTTCTGCCTGCTCTCTTGGATTGCCCAAATTCTTTCAGATCAATCTTCTGTTGCCTACAGGTTTCAACTATACCTCCAAATACTTGGGAATGACGTTGGCAACAGACTCCACAGACGGAAACATTTTGGTAAGAATTTTGTGTACAGACACAGTTATAAAATGGTAAAACCAGGATTTCAGTCAAGTTTTCAATTGATTTCTAGTCTATTGCACTTTCCTGTTATCTAGCTTTCCTGATAACTAACTGTTATCGTCAGCTAGAAGCCTTCTGACACAGACATGTGAAAGATAGATTACCTGAGTAAAATTCTGATCACTAACATTTAATTGTAGCTTATTTACTTAGCTACTATTGCATATCAGACAATGTGCTAGGTTCTAAAGGGGTAAGGAGAATGAAATACAAAGATGATCATGACATAAGCTGTGTCTGAAACTACAGTCTGGCAGGAAACATAGTCACAATGAAAGAAACACCACTGTATATTCTGAGAATAGTGAGTTTTTTATTTGAGAGACACAGAATGTATGATTGGGAATGGGAAAGGATGTCCTGACATTGTGGATATTATCCAATTATAAACAACATGAATCCCAAACTGAGAAGGTTAAACTTCATGCATAGGTGGTGAGCAGCCATTGGCATAAAGCATTGACATTAGGGATGGAGAGGTGGGTAGGAGAGACCTCATGGAGGGGGAATTGTCACATCTAGGGAAGAGAACCACTACTACGCAGCTCACGTTTGCAAATTCTGTATCAGTAAAGCATTAAAGATACAAAGTTTAAGGAAAGGAAGACATTTTATTGGACACTTTATTAAAAAGGGTGTAAAGGAGGAGATAACTACCCTAATAAATAAAGGTGGGGGGCCCAGAAAAATGGAGTCCCTCATCCTCAGTCCTTTTTATTAGTGTGACAAAAAGACTTCCCCTCTTGGAGTTTGTTGCAATCTGATTGACTATTTAAGGCCCTGGGATCCTCCATCACCTACATGCAGATTTCTAAGTGAGTTTTATTTGGTTTTCTTTGTCCTGTCAAGCTCTATCACTGAAATTTATAGATTTGTTAAATACATAAGGGAAACATAGCAAGAGAATAAAAAAAGACAGATAGATGATAGATAGATAGATGATAGATAGATCCAATATACTGAGATTTTTTCCTGTTACGTAGCCACCTCCCCCTTGTCTCCTTTGTACTTTACTGCACAGTGGAGGGTAAGGACGGACAACAAATTTTAGCCGTGCTTGGCAGAACTGCTTATCTGATCTTTGGCTTCTCCTCTTAATTGTTCCCTCTAGCAAGGGTTTGACTCTTTCTACTCAGGATTTACCAGAAAGCACACTGGTTCTTCAACCTATTATTTTCCTGCATGTCTGTCCATTTTCTTACATTTTACCTTGCTTTGGACCATTCAGATGTAGGCAGTGAGATAGGAGGACAGGATTCTGAAGAGTCTTGTAACTAAGAGACACAACATCTCGGCATAGTGGCACACACCCATAGTCCAAGCTCTTCAGGAAGCTGAGGCAAGAGTATCTCAAGTTCATGTCAGTAAGTAACTGTCTCAAAAAAATAAAAACGAGACAGGTTTGGTGGTCACAACCATAATCCCAACACTCTGAGAGTCTGAGGCAGGAAGACTGCAAGTTTGATCCCAGTCTGGGCAATTTACCAACTCATTAAGGCCCTGTCTCAAAATGAAAAATAATAAAAAGGGCTGAGGATATAGCTCACTGCAAAAGCCCTGGGTTTAATCTAGTATGTGGGAAAAAGGAAGAAAAAAAACCCAGCTGAAGAAATAGCACAGTGGTAGAATATCTCTGGGTTTGAGCCCCAGTTTCACCAAAATAAATAAATAAAAAATAAAAACAGCAATAGAAGCTTAACCTTTTTTTCCTTTTCTTCCTTCAGGCCTGCGACCCTGGACTGTCTCGGACATGTGACCAGAATACCTATCTGAGTGGCTTGTGTTACCTCTTTCCCCAGAATCTGGGGGGACCTGTGCTTCAAGGACATCCTGGTTATCAGGGTAAGGAGCTGGAGTCCCTGGTAACATACCTCTGAGGAGCTGCCTCTGCATGGGAACCATCAGGGGAGGGCACAGCGGGAAACTTTCGCCAGGTTACTGTGCCTCTGGTTCTACAGAATGTATAAAGGGCAATGTCGACCTGGTATTTCTGTTTGATGGCTCAATGAGTTTGCAGCAAGATGAATTTCAGAAAATTGTGGACTTCATGAAGGATGTGATGAGAAAACTCAGCAATTCTTCTTACCAGGTAAATGTGCTAGTTGGGATCTTCGGCTACAGGCAGTGGATGCCAACCTGAACTGGTATAAGTCATTAAAGGAAAATTTAGCATGCTATATGTCTAATATGGTTTATGGGTGTGGCAATAACTAGACTTCTGGAAGGGACAAGAACCAGGGAGTAGGAAGTTTCTAGCATTCTCAGAGTTTTATTTTCCATTTCGTCTTGTACTTTTGCTTCCCTCTTTCTTGGTTTCTCTGTAGACTGGTTCCCTTCATTTCTTTGGATCACATGAGCTTGTGGGATGCTCCTAAGTCATGTGGTAGCATTCCAGAAGGGTTTTTTGAATTTTTTTAAATCTTCGTCTCAACCAGCCCCTCTACAAATCCAAACCTCTCAGAAAAGTGATTCTGACTGTCCTAGTCTGGATCAGACGAGCATCCCTGGGTCAGTGAGCAGTGTCATTCCACAGAAATAACTGTTCTGGGTACCATGCTTACAAGTGGAGAAGGTAGGTCCTAAGAAGAGGAGCTTAGAGTGCAGCTCACTAAAAAGAAGCAGAGATCTATTGATTTCTACATTTATCTGTATGTTGGTTCATTTTTTAAAAAGAATATTCTAAAGCAGGGATGTGGAGTTGGATTTCCCAGGTCCCTGCCTAAAGCAGAGATGGGAGAAGCCAAGTGAGAAGGGATACATAACTGTGTTCTTCCTTCTCTTTTCTAGTTTGCTGCTGTTCAGTTTTCCTCAACTTATAAAACAGAATTTAACTTCTTGGATTATGTTAAATCAAAGGACCCTGATGCTCTGCTAGCCCACGTCAAGCACATGCGCCTGTTGACCAACACCTTTGGTGCCATCGACTACGTTGTGTGAGTTCTCTTTGCGGGAGTGAGAATATTTGTTCATCTGTTTTGTGGAGCTACTTACCTCTAAGTACACAGTGTAGGAACTCAGTAGTTACAGTAAGGGGCAGTTTATTGAATGAATTAAAGTGTAATGATTTTTTTTTAACCGGTACCGGGGATTGAACTCAGGACCATGCACTTGCAAGGCAGGCGCTTATACCGCTGAGCTAAATCCCCAGCCCCAAATGTAGTGATTTTAATCCAGTTTCTTTTGGTACGGGAGATTGAACTCATGACCTTGTGCTTGCCATGCAGGTGCTTGTGCCTCTGTGCTATATCTCTAGCCTTTAATCCAGTTTCTTTTGGTTGTTAATAACAGAAATCTAGTCTATTTTAACTAAATCTGGAAGGAAATTCTTGTTTTGTTTGTTTTGAGACAGAGTCTTGCTGTGTAGTTTGGGCTGGTCTTAAACTCATTATGCAGCCCAGGCTAGTCTCAAACTCACTTTGTAGTCTAGGCTGGCCTGAAACTTGCAGTGATCCTCCTGCCTCAGCCACCTGAATGCTGGGATTACAGGCATGCACTACTACACCTGGCTTGGAGGGAAATTCTCGAGAGGATACATGGATAGCGCATGAACCTTTGACACAGGATGTATTTCTAGGACTCATGAAGGACTAGCATCAGGATTTGGAAAATGATGTGAGCTACAGCAGCCACAGTATCAATACTTAGATGGGAATCAGCTTTGGGATTCAGCACACAAAGAAAAACCTAAAGTACTCGAAATATCCTTGAGCAATTTATTGGAATTATTCACAAAATTAAATCTACTCAAGCCCCACATACATTGGAAACGACTGTATCCTGATTTCCTAAATCCAATACGGAAAAATTTCCCCTAGAATTGGATCAGATTGCCAAGTTTAGTTGATGAAAGTAGTCAGATTGCATGGTGGACCATATTGTACATATACACACACATATATATTTAGCAATGGCCAAGTTTATTTGAAAAAGTAAACTTGAAGAGTGAGAGAGAAACTGACTCTGGAGGGCAAGTTTGAGGAAAAAGAGGAAAAAGCAAGATAAAAGTACATCCTGGAGGAAGCAGAGTGGGCTGTCTTGAGGAAAGCCACATAGCCCATGTTGTATATTTTTAAAATATCTTCATTTAACTGTCAGGGTGACTATGAGAACCGAGACTGATTAGAAAGTTTCTATCTCCTGTCTTACCACATGTTTCCTGGGCATACACTCAAGTTGAATAAAATATCAGGAAGAATTTCCTACACTAGTTCACTGATTTTTCTCATTTTCATTTCTTCGCCAAGCATGTTGAATTTGCATATGGTAAACAACACCTAGCACCCCTCTTCAAAAATTTCCAGCTCTTTTCTGCTGGGGCTCACTTGGTTTGTCATGTCCATTTCATTCTCTTTCTGTAGACAGCCACAGTGAGTGCATGGTCAAGCCATGTCCCCTTCAGAATTGGCAGCCTCAGTTATGAATTTAGATCAGCAACCTTAATGCCTGTTTCTAGGGGGAAAAAAGTCCGTGGTCCATCCAGCTGTGACCTGGATCTGCTTTATGGTATAGGGTCCTGTGGCACAAATACAAGTGCTAGGGCTGGGGATTTAGCTCAGTGGCATAAGAGCCTGCCTGGCAAGCACGAGGTTGCAAGTTTGATCCCTGGTACAAACAAAACAAAACAAAACAAATATGGGTGCTGGAACCCCAACTCTATGAAGTTTTTCTCTAAGTTCTCAGAGAAAGAGGTCACCACAAGATGAGAAGGGACTAAAGGGTGTCATTGTGAGAGCAGAAAGAGGCAGTTATGGAAATATATGTCACAAATGGCCGTCTGACTTTGTGCAAGGCTGTGTTCTAGGTCAAGAATCAACAATCTATTTCTATAAAAAGCCAGTGAGGATTTTAGACTTTTCTGAACATTTATAGCACATTATTCTTGGTTGGATTTTATAATCTTTTGAAAAGACTTTTAAAAATAATCTTTGAAACCACTCTTAGCTTGTAGACTATACAGAAACAAGCTGTCGGCTGGATTCAGCTGATCGGTTTTTGTTTTCATTTTCGTTTTGCCGTATTCTAAGTATTGGGAATATAGCACTGAGTCAAACCAAGATTTCTCCCTCCTTGAAGCTTAATATTTTAGTAGGGGACAGAAACATAATAAACATTACAAATGTTAGATAATGCAGAAGACTATTTTACAAAGAAAACCAAAGCATTATTCAGTAGGAAGACCAGGAAGGGTTACTTTTGAGCAGAGTTCTTGGAGGTGAGGAAGTGAGACATGCAGAGGGGGCCAAGGTAGACACAGAGTCTAGTTAGGAAGCTGAAAACTTCAGATGAGGGGTGATGGAGTTAGAACCAGGTGGAAATCCTTGAACAGCCCATGGCAGACCCATGTCTGTGTAGACAGAAGTTGGGGGAACATTTACCATCTCAAGAGAGAACTAGAGACACCCAGCGTCTGTGGATTAGATGGTCCACACAGAGCTACTGTCTCAGCAGGAGCTGTGGGCAGCTTGGCTCATGATAGGGCAGGAACGTGGCCTTGGCCTCTCCAGTATCCCATCATCCCTTTTTTCCTTTATTTCACATGCACTGAGCACCTGTTTCTCCAGGAGCCAGAGATACAGCAGGAACTGAAGCATGGTCCTTTTCATGACCATTTCATTGTTTGGGGGAAAAATGATAGAAACATGTCAGTAAATTCACTAGATTAATTGATGTCGGCAGCCTAGAAGTGGCAGGGAAAGGGAGGAAATGCTTGCTGTGGGAGAGGGACTTTCAGGTTTCTTTAATTGTGGAACCTTATGCTAGCACTGAAGACACCTGGATCAACATTCCTAACTACTGTGGTTGCTGTACGTTTAGAATAGAAGGTAGACAAAGTCAGGAGTCACCCTCACAAAATCTCTCTTTGCTGCCCATAAACTCTGGGATACTCTCCAGCCTGCCCAGACTGCAGCATGAAGACTAAGAATATCAGTCTTAGCTAAGACTTTGTCTTCTGCTTCTTTTTTTTCCCCCAGATAAGAATTCTCTCTCTCTTTTTTTTTTTTTTGGTTTGGTTTGGATTTTTGGTGGAGGGGACTAGTAATTAAAGTGAGGACCTTGCTCTTGCCAAGCAGGTGCTGTGGCGCTGAGCTATATCTTTGGCCTAAGCATTCTGTCTTGTTTGTCTGTTTGTCTATTTGTGTGTCTATTGACACAGGTTCTCATTATGTAGCTCAGGCTGGCCTTCAACTCACTATGTAGCTCAGGCTGGTCTCAAATTCACAGCAATCCTTCTGCCTCAGCCTCCCAAGTGCTGGAATTACAGGCATGCGCCATCACACCCAGATGAGCTAAAAGTTGTAGAGAAAGTCCAGAGGGAAGAGCAGTAGCAAGCACAGGTGAGGTGAGAGGCTCAGAAGAGATTGCTGAAGGCTTGGGATGCCTGCCTGGGAGATTCGAGAAGGGCTTTACATCGCTAGCAGGGCAGCGGCTTAATGAACAGGGAGATGGGGAGATCTTAGGCCCTGTTTCAGGACAGCCTCCATCTTCCTTTCCTGGACACAGGACAGAGGTGTTCCGGGAAGAACTGGGGGCCCGGAGAGATGCCACCAAAGTGCTCATCATCATAACAGATGGGGAGGCCACTGACACTGGCAATGTTGACATGGCCAAAGACATCATCCGCTACATCATTGGGGTAAGGGCTGCCCCTTATGTCCTATCTTCCCTTTTCTACTCCCGAGCCCCCGTTCCTTTCTCTTTGGGCCAAGGTCTTGTGAAAATGATCAAACACTGGTCTGAGATTCGGGGCACTCCAGCTCTTCACTCTTCACTCCCTCATAGATTGGAAAGCATTTTAAGAACACACATAGTCAGCAGCAACTCCACCAATTTGCCTCAAAACCCACAGAGGACTTTGTAAAGATTCTGGACACGTTTGAGAAGCTCAAAGATCTATTCACTGAGCTGCAAAAGAAGATCTATGTCATCGAGGGTGAGTGGCAGACCCTTGGGGAGGGTTGGGAAGGTGTTCAAGACCTCATGGGGGACATTAGGGACATGCTGAAGAGTAACAAGCACTGAGTATCTGACACTGCTAAGAGCTCTCCTAAAAGGGAAAGGCAAAATGAAAATCTTAACTAAGAATTATGGAGAAGATGGCTTAGGAGCTGACTTAGATACGATATTTCTCTCTGCATCCATCTTCCTTTGGAGCACTGCGTCTTGCTTGTGTCACCTTAACCCAGCTTACTAAGGATGCATGAGCTGGCAGGGTCAAGTAAGGAGCCCACAGGCACCCTTCTGTGTCCTGTAATGAGAGAAGGTTCTCTGTGCAGTCCCTGCAAAGAGGCTGGTTACGAGGGGAGGGGTCAGGAACATTTCCTCAGGCAGCCTAGCCTGCTGCAACGTGTACAATTCCTGCCCACAGGGGGGTCCTCTGGGCCAGGACTTAAACTTAGTTGAAGACGCAATATGATATCTAGAATGGAACCAGATATATCTGCTCAAGAAGCCATTCAGCCTCTTCCTTGCTGTGTAGTCTCAACCAGGTTCCTTTTCATTGTTTTTCTGTTAAGTGAGGACAATGTCAGTCTCACAGAGATGGAAGGTTTAACTGCTGTCTTAGTTCCCAAGGGCTGCTCTAAAAATGCCAAAGACTAGGTAGTTTAAAGCAACTGAAGTGGGGCATTGTGGCATATGCCTGTAATCCTAGCACTCGGGAGGCTGAGACAGGAGGTTTGATTCAAATTCGAGGTCAGCCTGGGCCATGAAGTGAGTTCAAGGCCAGCCTGAACTGCATAGAAAAGCACTGTCTCAGAAGACAATCAAAAGAAAGAAAGAAAGAAAGAAAGAAAAAGAAAAAGAGAGAGAAAGAGAAAGAGAAAGAGAGAGAGAGAAAGAGAAAGAGAAAGAGAAAGAGAAAGAGAAAGAGAAAGAGAAAGAGAAAGAGAAAGAGAAAGATAGAGAAAAAGGAACTGAAGTTTGTTGTCTCAACTTACTGGATGCTAGAAGTCTAAATTCAAGGAATCAGCTGAGCCCTGCTTTCTTTTCTGACTCTTCTAGAAGAAAGCTCTCCCTTGCCCCTTTTGCTTCAGGTATTTGGTGGTGGGTCTTGTGTCCTCTACTTGGAGGAATACCGTTCCAGTCACTTGGCTGTCCTTGCCTGTGTCTCTTCATGTTGTCTTCCTTCTGTGCTTGCCTGTTCCTGTGTCTAAATTTCCCTCTTAATGAGAATACCAGTTATTTAGATTAGGACTTACCCTAATGACCTCATCTTAATTTGATTACTTCTGTAAAGACCATATTTCCAAATTAGTTCACATCCTGAGGTACTGGGGATTAGGACATCAATCTATCTCAAGTTGCCCATTAAAAACAGCTTAGTAGGCTGGGGGTGGTGGCATATGCCTGTAGTCCCACCACTTGAGAGGCTGAGGCAGGAGGATTGCCACAAATTTAAGGCCCACCTGGACTACATAGTGAGACCCTATCTCAAAACAACAACAACAACAACACACACACACACACACACAGCCTAATAAGGTGCCTGGGACATTGTGGGCTCTCTGTAGGTAACAGCTCTTATCATTGCCAGCTTTTGTCCTCTTCTTGATCTGCCCCTGTCCTCTCACTCTTGCTTTAGATGTCACTTCTGATTAAATTCTCACTGCCAGTCCTGTGCTGTGCTGATAATCCTCACTGGTAACCCTCTGAGTTGCTGTAACCACTGTATGCTCCCTGTCACAGCCCCAAGGCTGACTTGGATGTTTATTTGTCATTTACTGTCTAGACACTGAGTGACGAGGTCTGTCATGGCAACTATTGTGCCTGCTTTTTCACCATTTGTATCCCTAGTGGCAGACACATAACTACTCTATAATTTATTCAGCAAATGAACAACTTATTATATTTTCTATGTTCTTAAACACTTACTTTGTAAGGCTAGTACTATTATTTCTTTTTTCTTATTTTTTTCTTTTTGGGAGGGGAAGAGGGGTTGATACTGGGAATTGAACCCAGTGTCTTCACACTAAGCCACATCCTCAGCCTGTTTAAAAATCTGAGGCAGTCTCACGCAGTTGCCAAGGCTGAGCTCAAACTTGTGATCCTCCTACCTCAGCCTACCAGAGTGCTGGGGTCACAGGATCCCACCACCATGCCTGGCTTCCATTTTGTTGATTTATTCTTTTAATAACCGTGTACCAGGCTACGCAAATAAGATACTCAAGGATAATAAAAAGCAGAGTTCATATATTGGATAAAGACAGACAGTAAGCAAGTAAACATTATCACTAATAATTATAACAAGAATTATATAGAGAATGAATAAAAAAATGGGATGAAATTGAGGACAGGAAGCTGGGCTGGGGTGTAGCTCAGTGGAGTACACCCAGTCTCAATGAAGGAGGTTACTTTTAATAGGTTTTTGAGACAGGGGCTTACTATGCACTTCAGGCTGGATTTAAGCTTACTTTACAGCCCAGGATGGTTTTGAATTTACAATGATCTTCCTGCCTCAACCTCCTGAGTACTGGGATTACAGGTGTGCATCACCACGACCAACTAGAAAGACCTTTTTTTTTTTCTTGAAGGTAGTAAAATACAACAAAACGACAGAACAAAGCCAATCGAGATAATGCAGTGAAATTGGTACAGAACTTCAGAGCAGGATACCAGGATAACAGTAATAGGTACCATAGTATATCCCGTTATCTTTACAATAGTTGTCCATTCAATCAGGTATAGAAAAATCAAACCAAAACCTGAAGATTATAAAACCTATCAAAACAGAATATTGAATAGAGTAAAACAATTAATCAGAACAAAGCAAAACAGTGAAAATCATATTTGCCCTCAAAGAGAAGATAGAAGGAAATCCCCCATATTTGCTATATTGCATTCATAGGAAGATCTTTTTGGAATGAGCTTTTTTATTTTGTGTGTGTGCGTGTGTGCATTAGTGCGGGTGTGTGTGCGTTCGTGCACGCGTGTGTGTGCGTGCGTGTATATGGTGCCCTGGCCTCATGTTTGGTAGGTAGCGCTCTGCCACTGAGCTACACCTCCAGCCTCAGACAGCATTGTAAAAATTGAGATAAAATACACACTGAAATGATGTTTGAGTTGAAACATGAACAGTAAGAGTCATAGAGCCAGGTAAGGAATTCTAGAGAAGAGCATCCGAGGGAGATAGCAGCTCATGCAGAAGCCTGGGGACGAGAGAGGGCCTGGCATGTCGGGAGAGAAAGTCCCCCTGCGACGGGAATGGGAATGGGAATGGGAATGGGAATGGGAATGGGTGAAGAGCTGGGAGAGGAGGCTGGGGAGAGAGGCAGCAGCCTTCAAGGCTCTCATAAAGGGTTGGAGTTCAGTGTAAAGGGCAAGGGGAAATAATACTGAGTTTTTAAGAAGGGAAAAGATGCCATCTGATATCCATTTATGAAAAAGGTTGCTCTGGTGTGCTCTGTAGAAAGAAAGGGGGGAAGAATGAATCAGAGAACAGATTAGTAAGTGACTGTACAAGTCAACTGAGGGATGAGGGTGGCTCGGACCTGCCTGGTAGTGATACAGATTATTCAGAGGAGACAGAACCATCAGGATTTAGTGATGTGTTACAGATAGGACAGAGAGACAGGGAAGGATCAAGGTTGATTTCTGGGTTTTAGCTTGATTTCTTAGAGGGTACAAAGGTGCCGTTGGGGAGGCTGAGCAGGAACAAAAATCAAGAGTTATAGTCAAGCTTGGTGGCATATTCCTATAATCCCAGGACTCTGGGAGGCTGAGACAGAAAGTTCGCAAGTTCAAACCCTGCCTGGCTTTACCAATTTAGAAAGATCCTGTCTCAAAATAAAAAATTAAAAAGGACTAGGTGTGTAGCTCAGTGCAAAGGCCTTTAGTTCAGCCTCTAGTACTGAAAAAAATCCATGCTGCATCTTGGATGCACTGAGGGGCAGGCACTGAGCCCAGGCTCATGCATGAGAAAACCACCTCAGAGCATTTGGCTGCTTCTCTGGTCTGTGTGAGTCTAAGGTTCACTAGTGCTGCCTACCTTGCAAGGTAAGCGCTGTGCTTCCTCCTCAGTCCTCCTGTGAGGGTCGCTGTCTTTACTGCTCATTGGGTTTTTGCTTCTTCTCCCTCAGGAACAAACAAACAGGACCTGGCGTCCTTCAACATGGAGCTGTCCTCCAGCGGGATCAGCGCAGCTCTCCGCAAGGTGTGTGGTGGCCTGAGGTGATTTCTGACAGAGATTGGGGGGTGCAGCTGATGGGCCCCCTAACCCACTCTTCTCCTTCCCTGGCAGGGCCATGCTGTTGTAGGAGCAGTTGGAGCCAAGGACTGGACTGGGGGCTTTGTAGACCTGAATGAAGACCTGCAGGATCGGACATTTGTTGGGAATGAGCAGCAGACCCCAGAAGTGAGAGCAGGCTACTTGGGTGAGTGCTTCTCTTTTCTGCTGGGTTCTTGTGGTTTGAGGGGCCAGAGAGAAGCTCAGATGTGCTCTAAGAATAATCACAAAAGCAGTTAAACAACCAACATGAACACACTCAAAGTTGAAATGTGGTTATAACATTCTTAAGTTTTCCCTTAATAATCCCTCATCTGTATATTTCTCATGTCTTTTATTTTCTGGTGCTTAGGGCCCTGCGACTCCTGGTGAAATTCCCCTCTCATACCTGGCCGTTCCCAGAGGTAGCGAACACCACACCTGTGAACATGATGCTTCTCACATGCACGCAGCTGGTCCTGAGCCGAGAGCCCCAGTCACCTCTATTGTCTCACACACACTGAGCCCAGAGATCCCCTCACCATGGCCAACCAGAGGCCATCTCTGCAGCCTAGAGCCCAGCCACAGCTGTTCAATCTGTTCAATGTTAGATTTGCTCACGCTTGCCTCACCTATAAGCACCATCCTTGCCACAGAAACCACAGTGAAGGTGCTGCAGTGCCCTCCCCTCATTGCTTCTGTTCCTTGCTGCCCTGCTGCTTCCTGACTGGCCACACAGAGGATGCAGTGCCTCTCACTCTGGGCAACTGAGTAGTACATTTCTTTCAATGACAGTGACTCCTCTGCCATCACTCAAATGCACCTATATGTTAAACCCCAGCTACATTTTAAACTCCTTGTAGGCATGGTGGTGCATGACTGTAATCCCAGCACTTGGGAGGCTGAGGCAGGAGGATCTCTGTGAGTTTGAGACCAGCCTGGGCTACAAAATGAGTTCAAGGCCAGCCTGAACTGCACAGCAAGACCCTGTCTCAAAAAGACAATAAACAAACAAATAACTAAATAAATAAATGAGCTGGGGATTTAGCTCAGTGGCATAAGTATCTGACTGGCAAAGCACTAGGTCATGAGTTCAATCCCTGGTACCAATAAGTAAGTAAATAAAATAAATAAAAAAAATTTCCTCTAGTGTTTAAAAAAGAAATATTGTTAAAAATAAATAAATAAATAAATAAATAAATGAACTCCTTGCCAGGCATGATGGCACATGCCTGTAATCCCAGCACTCATCGGGAGGCTGAGGCAGGAGGATTGCCATGAGTCCTAAGCCAGCCTGAGCTACGTAGTGAGCTCAAGGCCATCCTGTATTACAAAACAAGATCCTGTCTCAAACAAAACAAAACACCTGAAACAAACTTCTTGTTAGGAAGTCTAGCAGCTCTTCCTTGGGACTTTCTTCTACTAAACTGTCCAGGAACTCAGGGGTTCTATTGTGTTTCAAACGTTCTTTTGGTGCTGAGCGTAGAGAAAATGAGTGTCAGTTCACAATTGCTGTCACTTTTCACTGCCACCTGGTGTCACTGTTGGAGATTTGTCCTGCACAGTTGTGTGTTGGTGGTTCACTCCAGTAGCTGCAATGGGGCCTCATGCTGGTGCTCCAAGGCTAAAAGTGTTCATTTGCTCCATAGCCAGCCTGTCCTGAGGTCTGTGTGGTTCACAGAGCCCTGGTAAGATGGATTCCAGAATCCATCCTCACACATACATACAGCTACCTTCCTCTCTCCTTCCTCCCTCCTTCCTCCCTCCTTCCTCCCTCCTTCCTAACCACTGCTAAGGAATGAGTCACTCATCACTCTCAACGCAAAAAAGGCTTGTTAGCTATCTTTTCTTTTCTTTTTTTGTCTTTTTGCGAGGGTTTAGCTATGCAGTTCAGGCTCACCTTAAACTCACTTTATAGCCCCAGGCTGGTCTCAAACTCAAGGTGATCCTTCTGCCTCAGCCTCTCAAGTGTTGTTGTTAACTTTCCCCTCAGAAAAATTGGTGCTATTCATTTCCATCTACCCTTCTAAAGGAGACTATCCACAATAGTTTCTTTTGCATTGTTGTTTTTGTTTTGAACTCTCTCTCTCTCTCTCTCTCTCTCTCTCGTCAGTATATCTGACTGACTGACTGACTGACTGACTGAGGGACTGACTGAGGGACTGAACATAGTGGTGCTCAACCACTCAGCTACATTCTTAGTCTATTTTATTTCTTTATTTCTTTATTTATTTTGAGACAGGGCCTCACTAAATTGTCTAGTTGGGGATTGAACTTGTGTGATCCTCCTGTTGCAGCTCTGTGAGTGGTGAGAGTACAGGTGTGCACCTTCATGCCCAATTCTTTACTGAACAAGTATATGTTCTAATGTGCTACATGCGTGGATGTGGTGATGCATGCCTGTAATCCAGGACTCAGAAAGCTAAGGCAGGAGGATCAGGAGTTTGAAGACAGCACAGGCTACATATCAAGTTCAAGTCCAGCCTGAGCTACATAGTGAGACCCTATAGCAAACAAACAAACGAATGCATTACATGTAGTAATTCATTTTATCTCATCCTCACAACTCTGTAGGAAGGTTTTATTTATTTATTTATTGGTACCAGGGATTGAACTAATGACTTCATGCTTACCAGGCAAGCCCTTGAGCTGCTAAGCTAAATCCCAGCCCAGGAAGGTATTTTTTAAAATCTCCATTTTTAAATTTTTAAGTGTTTTTGGTTTTGGTTTTTTGAGACAGTGTCTCTCTATGTGGTCTAAGCTGGCCTTAAACTCATAGCAAACCTCTTGCCTCAGCCTCCCAAGTGCTGGGATTACAAGCATGGAACACCACAAGCAGCTCTTAAATCTCTATTTTTTAAAAAATCTCTATTTTACGGTTGAAGAAACTGAGCCAAGGTGAGTTTAAGCAATTTGTTTAGGGTCACAGAACTAGTAGAGGTGCACAGGTGGTCTATTCTGTAAGCCACTCCAGTCACTCTGTTGTCTTCAAGGTGAGTCTCTGTTCTGTAGAGTACAGTAAAAATCCCTGACAACTCTGCTCACTAAAGAAGATGCAGGTAAAGGATTTAGCTCGGTGGCACAAGCACCTGCTGGAAGAACTGCAAGGTTGTGAGTTTGATCCCTGATACAAAGAAGAAGAAGGAGAAGAAAGAAGGATAAGGAGAAAGAGAAGGAGGAGAAGGAGAAGGAGGAGAAAGAGAAGAAGGAGGAGAAGGCGAAGGAAGACGAAGAAGAAGAAGACAAAGAAGACGAAGAAGAAGAAGAAGACGAAGAAGAAGAATGCCACACATGGTGATATTCAGCTGTAATCCCAACTACTTGGGAGACTGAAGCAGGAGAGTCACAAGTTTGAGACCATCCTGGGTAGCTTAGACCTTAGCTGAAAATTAAAAAAAAATTTTTTTTTGAGACTAGGTCTCACTATGTGGTTCAGGCTGGTCTTGAACTTATTATGTAGCCCAGGCTGGTCTTGAACTCACAGCAATACTTATTATGTAGCCCAGGCTGGTCTTGAACTCATAGCAATACTTTTGCCTCAGTCTCCTGAGTGCTGAAATGAAATAAGAAGACTGGAAATATAGCTCAGCTATCATGTGCAATAACCTGATTTGAGTGCCTATCCTGAGGAGCGAAAGGGTGAGGAGCCTAGAGTTAAGAATGCAAAGGATGCAGGAGGGAGGACGTAGCCATTCCACTATGCACATAGCCATTCCACTATGCACATAGCCATTCCACTATGCACATAAAAATATAATCTCGAGTGCCTAATCTGTTACCATTCCTCAGCTCTTTGTTTAGCTATAATTTGCACTGTACTAAGTATTTTACCCATTTCCATTTCCATTCCCATTCCTTTTGTGTGTGTGTGTGTGTGTGGTTTTGTGTGTGTGTGTGTGTGTGTGGCACCGAAGATTGAAGGGCCATCATTAGCTCTTTTTTATTTTTTATTTTGAGACAAGGTTTTGCTGAATTACCCAGGCTGGGGCTGAATTTATGATCGTCCCACCTCAGTTTCCAAGAGTGCTGGAATTATACCACCACCTACATCTTCTTCAATACTCAAAACCACACTATGATGTTGGTACTGTTCAGAATTTTTAAATTAGATAATTGAGGCTTAGAGGCACAGAGTAATTTACTCTGCATCACACAGGTAGGACATGATAGCACCTCATCTCTGATTTACAGGGCCAGAGTTTTTGCTTTGTGCTTACAGAATTCATGTGACTGAATAGGAATGTGGTTTGGTTCCTCCGGCTTCTGTTCATGCATCTTGGACAGCTTCTTTTCTCCTCTTCTGTTGCTCCATGCAGAGATCAGATGGAGTCATGGGTCATGAGTCATGTTGTAGTCAGCATTCTTACTGGGTGGCTTCCCGTCCCAGTCTGGTCCTAAGCTCCAGTTTCTCACAACATGAAGATCGCCTGAAGTGATAGCTTTAAGCATGGAATTATTTCAAGTCTCCTGCTGTTTTAGTATTTGCTTCAACTTTGCATTCTTCTTGTGAACATACTCAATTTTTATTTTATTAAAAAGAAAAAGATAGGGCTGAGGATTTAGCTCAGTGGCATAAGTGCCTGCCTGGAAAGTGCAAGGTCATGAGTTTGATCCCCAGTACAAAAAAAAAAAAAAAAAAGAAAAGAAAAGAAAAAGAAAAAGGTCAGCCCTTCCCTGTCCTCGGGTGACCTGAGCCCTGAAGCAGTTACTGTGTTCACCTGAGGCTCACAGCTGCTTCAGCAGGGAAGCTCAGCCACAGCCAGGGCAGCAGCGCTCGCATTGCTTGGAGCACAGGGCTGCCTTCCTGGGGGCAGGTCTTCCTGGCTGTTTCCACCAGGGCTCTGTATATGTCCTCCCTCCTGCATCCTTTGCATTCTTAACTCTAGGCTCCTCACCCTTTCGCTCCTCAGGTTACACAGTGACCTGGCTGCCTTCCCAGGGGTCCATGTCACTGGTGGCAGCTGGAGCCCCCCGGTACCAGCATGTGGGACAGGTGTTGCTGTTCCAAGAGCTGAAGGATACAGGACACTGGACACAGATCCAGAAAATAGAAGGGACTCAGGTGAGCATGGCCTAAGGGGAATTTTCAGGATAGAGGCCTGTGTGGCATGGGTGGTGCTCCCTGTGCCTCCCTTGTGTGGCAGTCCCCTGTCATATAAGTTGTTCAAAAGTCCTCTGAGAGGAACCTTGTCGTGGTCGCTCACTAGTCTAAGACACTGTACCTTCCAAAGCCCAGCTTGTTTGAACTCTGAGGTTTGAACTTCCCAGCCCAGGTCCAGGGCTTAGACCTGGGCTGGGAAGAAATGGACATGGTGCAGCTGAGGGGTACACCTCCTACTGTCCCTCAGACATCTTCCTCTCCCTACAGATTGGCTCTTATTTTGGTGGGGAGCTGTGTGGCGTTGACATGGATCAAGATGGGGAGACAGAGCTGCTGCTGATTGGAGCCCCTCTGTTCTATGGAGAGCAAAGAGGTGGCCGAGTGTTTATCTACCAGAGAAAACAGGTGGGAACCAGAGCCATGAGTGAGGCAGAAGGGGAAAAGCAGAGATTCACAGGCCCACTCAGGTGCCAGATACTCTGAAGGGCTTCTCTTGTCTGATCACAAATTAATCAAACCTTTAGAACCACTGGGAATGGTGGTACACACCTCTAATCCCAGCACTGGAGAGGCTGAGACAGGAGGATTACCATGATTTGAAGGCCAGCCTGGACTACATAGTGAGTTTAAGGCCAGCCCGAACTATGTAGTGAAACCCTGTCTAGCAACAGCGAACAAGGCCCAGTGCCAAACATTTTGTATGTATGGACTCACTTTACCCTTCTGTGACCTCCTGAGATTCTGTAAGTGTCATTTTACAAATGGGAACACAAGGGCTCAGTGAAGCAAGATGACTTTCCAGAGCCACAAGGTCACGCAGTGCACTGAGACTCAGGTTAGTCTGACAGTATGTTCCAATTCTGTGAAGGCTCACATTTCACATTTCTTTAATGTTCTTCACTAAACTGTTCTTTTCACATTCTGTGGAAGCTTCCTGGGTGATCAAAGTGTGTGACCTTGCTCCTTCCCAGCTAGGGTTCAAGGCTGTCTCAGAACTGCAGGGTCTTCCTGGCTACCCCCTGGGGCAGTTTGGAGCTGCCATTACCGCCCTGAGAGACATCAATGGAGATGGGCTGATGGATGTGGCTGTGGGAGCCCCCCTGGAGGAGCAGGGGGCTGTGTACATCTTCAACGGGCAGCCTGGGGGGCTCAGACCCCAGCTGAGTCAGGTGAGACACCCTACCTGCCCATCACAGCCTGCTCCCAGACCTGTTCCCCCAATGCCTCCAGCCTGACTTCCTGCTGTCCCTATCCTCTCCCTGAATTTCTCTTCATCACAGAGGATAGAAGGGACCCAGGTGTTATCAGAAATCCGGTGGTTTGGACGCTCCATCCATGGGGTGAAGGACCTTGATGGTGATGGCCTAACAGATGTTGCTGTGGGGGCTGAAGGTCAGATGATTGTGCTGAGGTGAGATGGGGCTCTGGGGCCCCCAGAAGCTTCCTCTCTCCTCATGAGAGTGGCGGGATGAGGCACTGAGCTGAGATTACTCACTCATGTGGTCATCACCCCAAGCCTGGGAGATGGGTTCTCCTTGAAGAGGTCTCATGTCTTCCTGGGGAGTCAACAGCTGCCATTTAGTGACAGAACTGGGATTTGAACTCTGGCCTCTTTGACACTGAAACCTAAAGAAGCAGTATCATGTAATGGATAAAGGGTTGGCTTTAGAACATGGTGGCTTGGGTTCTCAGGACCTGAGCTTCCTCATGTTACAGTGCTGGTGAGATTTCCTGCCTTGTCCATTTCTTAGAGATGTTGGAACCATCATCTGTAACATCATACAGGGAATACATATTTATCAATCAACTTCCTGATGCTGAAGATCAAACCCAAGGCCTCATGAAGGCTGAGTAGGTATCACGCCACTGAGCAACATCCCAGGCCCTCAAATAAAAATTCAAAGAAATCAGGGAGGGCTGGATGTGGTGCTATATACTTGTAATCTCAGCACTTGGGGAAGCTGACAGAGAAAGATCACTAGTGCAAGCTTAGCCTGGGCAACTTGGCAACTTGGTGAGAACCTGTCTAAAAAAAAATAGATAGATAGGCTAGTTTGGGAGGCTGAGGCAGGAAGATTACCACAAGTTCGAGGCCAGTCTGGGATACACAGTGAGTTCAAAGCTGACCCAAACTATGCACAAGAACCTGCCTCAAAAAACAAAAAGAAGAAAAAAGAGGGCTGGGGATGTAGCTCAGTGCAAAGGCCTTTGGTTCAATCCTAGTACTACTACACACAAAAATAATAATAAGGTTATTCTTTTTCCTTGTTTTATACTTTCTTTTCTTGCTGTGCTGAGGATGGAACCCAGCGACTTGAGCATATTAAGCAAGCTCTCTGAGCTGCACCCCCACTTGCCGATTACCTGTTGGGTCTGGAAATGCTGAACTGGGCATTTGGTCCAGAGTGTACATGTTGGTGATACATATAATATAAAGTCAAACAAGTGGTCAGGCATGTGGCACATGCCTGAAATCCCAGAACTTGGAAGACTGACTCAGGAGGATCACTGAAAGTTGAAGGCTAGCCTGGGCTACATAGAAACACCTGTTGAAGAAGAAGAAGAAGAAGAAGAAGAAGAAGAAGAAGAAGAAGAAGAAGAAGAAGAAGAAGAA